>PVMI01063010.1:0-12268 GCA_008528875.1 Aulacorthum solani | reverse complement strand
TTAATTAAAATTTAAAAATTATTTAATCAGAATAAAATTTAAATATTGTCACTCTAAAAAAATTTAATATATGTAGATCTTGTTTGTAAAAAAAAAAAAAAAAAACTGTTCGAAAGATGATGTTCTAAAAGCTGTGATTAAGGACACAAAACGTTAAAATAATACTGAAAACATGCTGATAATCCCACCGGAATTCAATAATATAATTAGGTCTCGTTACAATTATCTTTTTAACAATGACGATAGCAATCTTATACTTATAGAGTATAGATTATTTTGATTGTTTTGAGATTAAAAATAATTAAAAATAAAAATCACTTAATGTCGACTATAGGTACTTAGATATCAAGAATATGAACAACTGCTGTAAATGTCAACATATTACTTATTCACAAAATATATTCATGACGATATTTAATTGTAATTCTGTTTCAACATATTTTCTTCTACACCTATAAATTATTCAGTCGTGATGTACGGCACAGAATACATAGACTTCTTGTTTTCTGTGCATTTAGACTTGGGCCTTGCCTGTAATTTATGTACTTGAGTAACGGCTGCACCACGAGAAAACATCTTTTATTCAAAACTACAAGACAGTTCGTTGGGTTTTGCAGAACCGGGAGGCTATAATAATGATCGATTTTTGCTATTGTTTAATAATAACACAATTAGTTCATTTAAAATTCCTTATATTTTGTAAAATACTTTGTTTTGTTTTTTAATTAATGAGAATCTTCTGATTTCCCAATTATGGTGTTAGTTGCGTTATTTTGAATACATATAATTAATTTAAATTGAGCAGTTAATTATTTCAGTAAATGTTTGGAAATGATTTGAAAGACCAACAATAATATTATTGTCAAATGTCGATAATTTTGTTTTGCCATTATAATATTCTAGAAACATTTATCAACTATAAAATATTATTAAACTTTGTTTTTTATACATTTTTTAGCTCACATAACTGTACTAATAATTGTATTGCTTTATTAATTTTAATAAAGTCATAACATTTTCTGAAGGTATGGATAATAATATTTTAGTACTATTATGAATATTTACGCGATTGTAACACGGCACGATGGATAGGCATAATGACTACATGAGTGCTTTGGGAATGTATACATTTTTAATATTATACCTACAGCAAAATATTTTATTTTGACGTTAAAAAATCAATATCAATATTTTTACTTTTATTAAAGAGTTGACCATTGTTTGTGATTCCGTTATTAGATGGTCGGGATTTGAGGTTAAGTAACTCAACAACGTATTGTCGTCATAACGTTGTACATGCAATTTTACGCTATAATTTTGAATAGGTATGCTGAGTTCTTGAAAGAATCATCCATTTGGGTAAAAATAGGCTCATGCGATTGAACGTGGTTAGAAAATGTGGAATCGGATTCTGAACAGTTTGGTCAGGAATTTTTGTATTTGAAAACAATTCCAGACTCGATATAAGTCATACTGTGACCAAAGTAAATACCCATTGAGTTGTATGTTCAATGATCCGCCAACTTGTGGGAAGACCCAATCATTATTAAATTCATAAATGCGAGTGTGTGCCCTGACTTTTTCTTTATTATATATAATTATTTTAAAAAAGATTGTAGTGTTTTCGACATGGAAGACAGTAGGTTTTAATAAATTCATTAAAACACAACAATTATTCTTAAAATATTAAATGCATAATAGACCCCGTTTGATAAGTAGTACATAATATAAGTTCACAAAAAAACATGTAGCAATCAACTTGTTAACTCGGGTATGTTTTTTAATGTAAAAATTACCAATATCTAATAAATAAAAATTGGTCTTTGTTTTTTAATTGTAAAATATGTGCCAAATTCAAAATTACGTTATTCGTCTCAGTTACCGTATATTTATACGATATAATAATGGTAGTGCAATGTCATTAAGTATTTTTTACTTGAATATATTTGTTTTGTAGTTTTAAAATTCAATATAACTACAACACATAATATTTTTATAGTGTTAATAAGAACAATCTTCAAGTTATAAAAAAAAACTAATGACTTCGTTAAACTATACAAAATAAAACACAACATTATAATGATATCTAAAATAAAAACAAATAATTATTGATTCTTCTTGAAAGTTTTTGTTTTGTTTTTTTAAATAAGTTTATAACTATCATACAATTCATTAATAATAATGAAAAAAACAGTCGAGTTAACAATTCCAACAGAATCAAAAGAGTCAAATGTCAGGTGATTGTTGTAAGTTCTCACTCATCGTTCATCTTGGCATAAGACAATTATCATCAACTAAGCATGAAATTGACCATCTAAGCAGAATTTAGTTGGAACTATACAACTTATTTTTTGGTCCAAAATAATTGTTTGCATGTATTTTCTGAGACATTTTCATCATACTTTGGAAATCTTCTGACAGCGTTTACAGAATACCTGTTCAAAGTATCTACTTGATTCGATTCTCAACCAAAACCCTAGGGATACATGAAACATTTTCAGATTTTTCATTGACTGAAAAATGTTGCTAAAAAATATCGTTGTAATACGTGCCTCATTTTCTAAGAACCGAAATCACTTACTTGGTCTAATTTTTTTTTTTCTATACTGATACATGTATTTTATACTACATACAATGTATCATACTCAAAAAAGGCGATACTATGTTAATATTTATGTCATTGATGTGTTGATCGCGTACATAATATAGTATAAAATATAAATATAAATGTATATAATTATATTGTACCATCATATATTTCTTCTCATCGCACCTTACAAATACAGTACTTAATATATTCATGCATTATTTTTTTTTAAATATTTTATCTTATAATATAATTGCATGTGTGTAATTACGACGATACTGCTAAGATAATCATTACGACATCCTTCAATCTTTTGTCTTGTGACAAATGTCAAACAAGTTTGACGCCATGTGTTATAATATTTTTTTCCATTTTTTTGTGTCGAATTGATTGAATGCTGGCTTATCGTCACCAAAATCATGGCAGGCTAAATCATCCTTATGAGTCCATGATGGATAACCGATAAAAACCAACCAATCAAAATTATAACATCCAATATTACGTTATTACGTTTGATAGGAATTTGTGTATTATCAGTCTATATGCCAATTGCAATAAAATTTGAAACAAACCATAAACACATACTTGTTTCTTTATCTGTAATTTTTCTTCTTTCTACTCATTTTTAAGTATAATAATCAAATAAAATAATAAAGAGAATGCAAACAAAAATCTAAACCAACTTAAACATTAGGTCCCATTTGTTTGACGTGGAATGTAGGTCACGGATCAGTTATCAACTAACTGATAACCGGGAGGTTTCAAAATATCAAAATTCATTCAATCTTAATATTATGAACATTTAGATACCTACCAGTGATTAAGTGTGATGGTTTCGAGTAGAGTGATCCAATGGATAGTGATTTTATCGGCACCGGTTGGGATGTTTATAACAACGGCTCCTTTGGCATATCGCCCGGATCGACACTTGGACGAATAAGCGCAACCAGACGACCGGAACACCCTAATGGACCGGTGTCTCCTTGTTCAGTATTATCATCAGCTCTCATCCAAAATTAACAATAGTTCACCGCTTAGTAATATTATAAATCATTGCTGATGTGTGACGAGGGTATATTATGGCTTTGATCTTGTGTCAGCTTCAAGTGCATTTTATAATAATATCCGGAAGTAAACTAAAGTCTATGGACTATTAATTTGACTGAATTGCGCATAAAATGATTTTTCAATAATCACATTGAGATAGTTGAAAAAAAATACAAAAGGCGAACTATCACAAAACCGTTATTAATAATTATTTAATGGTAAAAGTGTGTAGTCTAAATAATAGTTTGTGAATATTATATTAAATTACATAATAGCTAAAGATTTGATCCAATTATTTTTCCGAGATTTGACATTATTCAATTCTGAGATAATACATAACAGCAAAAAATTAGGCATACTTTAAGCTCAGAATATTACAAATTATATAAATACAAAATTTAAAATTGTAAATTTTTTTTAGAAATGCGTGTAACTTGAATTGAATTGTATTTCTGAATATTTTCAGTACATTAACAATTATTATTCTCTTTGAAATTTAAATTAAATAAATTTTTTTAACACAACTACAATTTTATTTTACGAATTTCAATTTTTTATTTTATATAAGTATACTTAATCCATATATTACAAATAACAAGACAAATTAGTATTTTTAGGCCATATACATTTTAAATAACCTACCTACTATGTAGTGAAAACAAACATGCAATATTTATTGGATGCTTTTAAAAATACAAATAGATGTATGAAGTTTGAAAATATTTTATGCGCTGATTCATGAAACAAAATTCAAATTAATATTATAATATCAACAAAAAAAAACATATGTTGTAAGTTTTCTGAAACAGGAATAATTATTGAAATGAAGGTAACATTTTTATAATATGGTCTTGTGTTGTTATTGTTAAGAATAGGTACTGGGTATTATAGTCGCTTATATATCGAGTTGCATCACAACAACTCCTAGCAATTGAAATATATGATACATAAATTCATCAACCTCTCGGCTCTCATACCCTGTTTTGAACTTCTCAAGAGAAATCACAACTAAAACAAGAACCACCTAAGGGAATTTCTAAGTAGTGCTGTTACAGTCTTACATTATTCTTTTATTATTAAAACAATTTGAGGTATCTTACAAGAAGGTCAATTCATGCTATAAACTAAAAATGCTAGTCATGGAATGCAATATAATATTTAAACATTGTACACATAAAATACATATTTGTTTATTTTTAACTCAATAATAATAAATTAGTCATGTTAATATGTCAACAATGTTTGACAAATTTAATCGATAAAAAGACGTACATTATTTATTATACTCATAAAATGTATATTTATACTATACATATTATATATACGCATATATACGTATTATAGAAGATTTAGTTAAATATAATTGTATTCACAGAATATATGTAATATTGTAATAAAACGATTCATAAATTTGAACAATAATAAAAATATAGTAAGAAAAAAAATGAAAAAATAAAATACGAAGCACATAAAATATTTATTTACATTTTTATTATAACATTATTTTTGTTGAAAAAATTTTAAATATAATAAATTAATTAATAACTCCATATTAATAAATAAATATATATATATTTTTTTTTAATCTTTAATTTAGAAAATATTTATGAACTCTAAAATACGTTGTAAAATGAGTAAATTAATAGTAATGATTTAATGAATCTAAAACTGTATTTTATGGATTATGATTTCTTTGTACTTTATACACTATTGTTGCAGTATTTGATTGCATACCATTGCATACTATTGATATGAATATAAACAGCAATATGCGTAGATAAATTAAATTTAAAAGTATATTTCAATTAATTTAAATTTGAAAATCTAATTTAATTTTAGATTTTTGACTTCAATATAAATATTATTATGATATTATAAAAGTGAAGTAAAAACTATAAAAGTAAGATAATGACACAATATATAAATAAAAACAGTAATTTATTTTAGATTCTTTTGGAATTATTTAAAATATAAATACTTGTGGAATGTAATTCTCATAAAAAATGCATTTATCTAAATAATGTGTCATATAAATATTTGAATACATTTGTTAGAAGAAGCGTCTTAATATTCTTTTTTGAATTTTATGAAATAAAAATGTTTAAAAGACCATAACTCATAAGTATTTTTATTTGAAAACCCATTTTCAACAAAAATAATGTGGGAAGTTAATAGTACTAGTTTCATATTTTCAATAACCCTTAAAAAAATAAAAATAACTACTATTGAATTTATTATGACATTACGGACAATTATTATCATTTCATAGAACAATTAAGTGAGGTTCATATATTGTTCGTAAATGTGAATACAAAAATATATATTTTTTGATAATAATATTAATATGTTAGTTAATGTATGGTTAAATAATAATTTGGAAATTAGAAATTTTTTTTTTAGCGTATTATGTGTATAAAACGTGACCAACCAAAATATAACCTAAACCTATGAGACTTTGTCCTTCACAGAATTCGTGTTATATATTATAATGCTATCTAAAATTAGTATTAAATAACAACCCATCGATAATTTATATAGTTTGTTAAAGTTACTCGTGTGTATAGAGTGTGCATACTAATTCTGATTAGGGTCAAACAAGGCACAGTGTTAATGTGTAGATGAATGGCTTTGTAATGTATTTTCTCAATAAGAGGTAATTTAACGAAAACAACTGAAAAACAAACAATCAAAACAACAGGTATAGTATAATGTAATTTTGCTCATGTTAATGTTGTTTACATAATCCTTTAAACTAAAACGCGTTTTTATTTTAAATGGAAAATATTTCGTTGAAAAAAATGTGTTGATGGTTGAAAGCAGATGAACATTATTTCTGTATGGGAAAACAATTAACGAATACAATATTCCACGGGGTATGGAAAAAAAAGAAACAAATTGAGCTTAAACATGAGAGTAAAACAAACACCTCACCAATAAACCAAACACTAATTGATTTCAACAACTAAACATAATTTAGGCTAAAAATTAAATCGAAATTCATTTAGGTATTTATATAATTAAAAATCATGTTTATTGATATTATAATCAACGGTTGGAAAAAAAAAATTCAAACATTTATGTTTTTTCAAGTTAATAGAAAAAATGCATACTATTATTATTTGATACTTGCATTTGGTAAAAAAAAAACAAGATAATAATTTGTACTTACATAGAAAGTTACACTGTTTGCTATCACATACAATTTTGCTACTCTTCTATTATATTATACTTTTGACGCCCACTGCAGGTTATTTTTTTTTCATGCCCGTTATCGATGTTATCTCTTGATTATTTTTCCACACACGTACGTGGGAGCTTATTGTAGTAAGTCCACCTACACGTCATACACTGCACAGTTCAGTACCTATAATATGTTATTGTACTATAATATTATCGAAGAAATTCACTGGGAGTCTTTCAATATAGATCAAACCGTAGTGTCTTATTTGTATACATATTAAAAATATACATGAATATGTAGATGAAGTTTTTTTCATTTTTAGATTGTTTTGAATTATCCTTAATGTGTGCAGACAAGGAATACCTTTATAATTTCGCAGATACATAGCTTTTAACACTTAAAATGTCTAAAAATTATTATACCAGATTCTTATGACAAATACTTATTATGCACATAATATATAAAGCACAAATGTGAGAATAAAAAATGTACCAGCATATATATTAGAAGATTTAGCTGAGGCATTTTTACTAGACGGATGGGATATGCGTGTGTAGGAGAATGAAGGCGGAGATGAAGATCGGAAAAAGTAGAAAAAGCCTAGAATCCCCCTTCCTTTCCTTACTGTGACAAATGCGATACCAGTTGACGACAGGCCGGTGGAGAAGTAAAGAACTGGCGCCAGGTGTGCCGTGAGTGGTCGGGTAGGTAACGCTTTTCCGTTAAGGGGCGTATACGGGGAGCGGAGAGTGTAAGAAAAACGAGCTCAGGTTTTAAGTCACCCAGGAGAGATGTTGGTAATAAATAATAATAACCGAAATTTCGACCCAATGATATTCAACTTGTTTAGGTTTTGCGTATAGTTGTGGTGACGATAGCGGGATGCTGGCATAAGTCGAGAAAAAAACATGATCGAGGTTTCGCTGAAGACGAAAAGAAAAAATGTAATTTTTCAATACTTGGGTCGTCGAATCTCAAACCTTATCTTTTTATAAACGGCCAATATATATATATATATTCCGAATAACAGAAAAAATTTTTTTTTTGATATCAAGATACCACACTGAAAGTGATTTCTACGCATGGACGGATTCGTTTAGTCGAACATATAGAACTGTTGTTTGAGGGGTTCTTCCATTATCTGCTTCCATTGATACAAAAGAATACAAATAAAAGACTATTCAACACTGCCTCGTTGCTTGTACAACATTTATTCATAAATATTAATTTTCTTGTTCATCTATTGAATTCAGAAAAACGATGATCTTAATTGACTTAATCTAAGATAAATGAATCTAGTAGGCATGTCAATAATTATTAATGGCATCATAATTATAATAGCTGGTTATATCATATTTATAAAATATTGTTAAACGATTATGTCATCAGGAATAGTTAAGTCATATCATTCTCGATTTAACACAATGTGCTTCAATTCAACAATCATTTCCTAACCAGTTTTTATTTAGTTGACCCACAGCATTTTATTTTTTTCGCAAGGTAAGCTTGATATTTTTAATTATTCTTCATTATGTTCAATCTTATGCCAACCTATTTAGCTTACCTCAAGTTGCAAGGTAAATCGTCAAAAAACTAAAATTGCTAAAAAGATATAACTTTTTATATATTTCATTTAATTTGAAATAACAACTTGAGTAAAATACAGTATTCTTAATATTATTCGTAAACTTGATTTCTACGACGAGCAATTTTCCTATATTACGTTACTTAACGTACACAATTTATTAGCCTCTACAATCTACATACCTACTTAACCACATTGCGTTGCACAAACATATTTCTATGATAATTGTCTAATTTATGATCTTATAATTTTGAATAAAGTTAATCATAACCGACATAAAATAATAGAATACACAAGTTAATTTATTTTGCATAATTTATGGTTTTAAATATGAGTTAATCATTCTGGTTTAATTTGTATTTGATTATAATTTAAACAATAAATGATTGTCCACACTCATCTTTAACATTTTGCAGTTTTTTAACCTTCTGATTTTGTGAATTAACCTTACATAAAATACTATACAAAATAAAAATAAAATAATAAAATAGTTGTATGTTCATATCATAAAAAAAATAAATTGGAAACAATAAAAAAAAACGATTGGACATCTTTAATGTGATTTTAAAAATAATTATTTGCTTTCTATATAATAGTTAAAACAACTTTACATTTTTAAATGACAACTTAATGGTATATTATTTTAATTTAAAATTCTCAAAAAGAATATTTAAGTGATCATGCTGATATCCTTTAATGTAAATATTTTCTACTAATGGCTCATAAATAATATATATATATATATATAAAATATTTATTGGTGAAATAAGTAAAATTAGTTAAAAAATGTACAAACAACTTATACACTTCTCTACATTTCTCTACATGTATTATTTTGTTGGTTTACAACTTACTATATTGTTTACAACCTTTTAATTTTTCAGTCAGTTTTAATATTCAATTTAAATTTTGAGTTTTGTATATTATATGTATAAATTTTATTATTATAAACTGAACAAATTATATTAGTAGCATTCAATATACATATATATATATATATATATATAATGTTTATATTTAATGTATAATATATACTGAGTATAGTCATGTTTAGAACAATTTCAAATACCTGAGTATGTATAGTATATATAACGTTTTGAAAATATTCTGGTATTAGGTAAGTAGGTAAGTATTCAAACTCCACAAACAATAAAAAAAATTAAAAGGTATTGATTCAATTTAAATTTGGAGTCTAAGTCATTGCAAAAGTGACCTAAATGAGATTTCCTGTACACTTATTGACAATAAGTACTTTTAAAATACTTTTTTCAATAAGAATATACTATTAATTGCGGTATCTCTCATAGACGACACTAAAGAAATAAATTAAATGTTTTTGTATTCAAGTTTGTTTTTAAACCTATTTAAATATTATAGGAGTCCAATATGTAACTGCTATTAAGTATTATAACAAATATTGAAGTTTTAAGTCTCAGACTCAGGCGATTGCCTGATGAGATGGTGGTATTTACGTACAAAGTAATACAGACATTAAGCATAATAATAATTAAATGATGTTTCTATATAAATCGATTTCTGAAATTTCTGAAAGATAAGTATATATTTTTAAAATGTGTATTCCTTTTGATAACTAAAACCTACCAGCATAATACAAACGACGTGTTATAATTATATGGCATGAGTAAAATAGTGGAGTACCCATGCATTATACGCCTTTAATTACTGCTGTTATTTGGTTATAGACAAGCCTATTATTGTGAACTCGGCGAGCTATTTTATACGACAGCTGATCTTTTGGGATAATAATAACAAATATATATATGTATATAGTATGTTATACCGAATTTATAGTGTCTCTAGGGTTCTCGCCTACCCTATACAATGTTCGAGCAACTGTGAGTGTTTCACACGATCCCGGCCAGGGTATTTTTTCCACCGTATTCGCGTTACCAATTCTTTGGATGAAAGTGTTCGTAAAAATTCGTAGATTATCCCTTATCCTATCTGTTTAACGTGAAGTAGTGGTGGTAGTAAAATAAAAAAAAGAAAAATACAAGTTGTGCAGCGATCCTTGCATGGGTTGCCACTGGGAGAGCGTTTTGCATCCCGAAATGAAATTTCGTCTTTAACGATACTTCCAGGCCAACGCTTTATTTAGAGTACTTCGCGACATGTAAATAATTAACATCGGGGCTCGGGGTACGAAAATGTGTGTCTACTTACGAACATACGTGTATATAAAGTGCCTATTTATTAATTTGCTAGTCCTGTAAGTATGCTCGTCTGAAGACGACCCTCTTTTAGACGGTTTTTTATGGTTGACATAACCAATTGAACTTGTCCACACGTAGTTTTCGTGAACATACGGATTTCGTAGGAATTTATTTCTACCACCACTGGTGCAGTACGGAAAACGGCCGTATAACTAAACGGCAATGAAGTTAATGGGCGCTGTAAGATCAAACAACGTACATTATTCGTTAAACTACATAATATCGTTATTATCATTGTATTATATTATGCAGGAACTCAACGTTTTTGTGTAACACTCACTGCAGAGTCACATGGTTATCAATTTTTAATCACATATTTAATATGTGCGTAATAGTCAAGTACTTCCACATATCGTAATTATTTTGTATGTCATATTCGAACTAATTAATTAGTCGTATAATAATTGCGTTTTCTTATCCACTCTTACAAACACAAATAACTTTTAGCACTTCGGAGACATACAATGATTGCATATGCACACATACGGCCACTAAAAAGTTTTGGGATAAACGGTGTGTCAAATGTATGATAAATAATGGAAATAGTTTAAAATTGTACTTATTACTGGCGATATCCGTACATTATTTATGTGTGTTGATTAAGACGAAAATAATGAAGACGTGAAATCTACTAAAATCTATATTTTTTTTTTAAATATAAGTGGCAGCCTTTTTGGTTTCTATAATTCTACAACAGCACACATGTTAAATTCCACTATATCTTTCAAAATTGTTGTTAAGATATGTGAGACCTAACTCATGACTACTATTTGAATGGTGTTTGTTTGAAAATTTAAAAATTAAATAAATACACTTCCATAATATTTTGTTGGTTTTCAGTGCATTTTGACTCGTAAAATAGAAATAAATCACAATTTTTCCAAGCTAGTACTATAATAAAACCTTATCTGTATTATGTGACATTTTTTTTATGTATTTTACATCCTGTATAACTTATGCTAAAACAAAAATTATCACATATTCAATTGTGAATAACGAAATATAAAACAAGATATATATTTCCACTAAAAAAGCAAGATAAAATGCATATCGTTCTATTTAAAATAAATACAGTAAGTCTGCTTCTACGAGTCATAAAAAATGTAGTACGGAAACATGTTTTGACAGTACGGTTTAGCCACTATTACGTCACATGAACCGAATCGTTATAAAATTATATTTTATACATTACATCGACTAAGGAAATGAATTTTTTTTCCATGAAAGTTTAGACAGACAATAAAAATATAACACTGACAATTTTGAAGATATTATTGTATCATGGGTGTACTCAATTTTATTTCTAATTAAAAATTAAATGCTTGTTGTATAATAAATAAATTAAGCTTATAAATATAACTAATTTAAGTATCTATTTATATACACTGAAAATCACAAACTATAGACACCTATTAATTTATGTAAAATACTTACTTGTAACAGTTTAGCACTATTGTAAATTACAAAGCATTCAATTTTGTTTAACCTTTAATAATTAAGTCTGCAGAAGTAAACAACAGAGAATACAATTTATTATTATTGACAAGCTTCATTTCCTTATGATAATAGCTTTAAAAAAACATCCGTAGGTACTTACTTATTGCTGCTGTGTTTCCTGAAATAAAAAAAAAAAA
>PVMI01063009.1:0-21173 GCA_008528875.1 Aulacorthum solani | reverse complement strand
TTTGCCGCAGTTTACATACAGCCTTTTCAATGTGTGTTGGAGGGTTTACAGGGCACTGCGCACTTCGTTGTCCGATAAAAAATACTAATTTTATATTATGATTCAAAATGTATGTTCAATTCGTAATTTAAAACCCAGAGTAGTGATGTTCAAAACTTCCTGCCTGTGACAAATTCCAGTGGATTTACCCCATCTTAATCCCCATTAAAAATGTTTAACACAATTATATAAAATATACTAAATTGTTTGATACCAACAGCAATATTACAACCAACAAAAATATAATATAATTTATTATTATAATTATTTTTATTATTCCTATGAAAAATTCTCAATTTTGCAATAAAAAAATAATGGGCTACTTATTGAGATAAAATGAAGCTTATAAATCCTTGGAATAGTGTAGCTTTCTGATGGAAAAAATTTAAAATCAGTTAAACTGATTCGATACCGTCATTTTCTATATTTGTTTAACACACTCATCACATAGTATTTTAGATGTTTTCTTTCCAAAACGTACTTATATTGATCCAATGAAGTGATACGAATTCTAAAAACAAATTTGAATTTGTCGTCGAGACAGTACACTTCTCAAATCTTAGATCACACTTGTGTTCGATAAGAAAGAATAGAAAGATAGAAAATCAGGGCATCGAATCCCTTTAAGAGGACGCTACCCACACATTTGTTGTCTCCGTCGTACACATGCATGACACACACAATTTTCGGTTTACAAGTTTCCATAGTGTGTTGTTAGTTTGATATTAAAGTGAATTGGCCTATCATCAAACTTTTAGGTAAGAACATTATCTGTATTTGGCGATTTTTTGATATCTTTATTTTCAAGCGAGATATGAGCATTTTTAATTTGTGATATTTCACATACAGTCAACTCTTGATAATTAAAATTTGTTGAAACTTATGAAAAATGTTTAATTACAAAGAGTTCGAATTGGTGAGTGGTTTGGAGTATCGAGTGGGTAAAAAATAATTCGAAATATTGAGGTATGAAAAAAAATTTTGTATCTACGTTAATAATTTGAGTCATCGGAAATAATAAGTTAAATTTCTACATTAATGTAATACCTTACATTAATATATTTTACATTATTAATTTTTTTGTTGAAGTAAAACTAAACGTTTTATATATAAGTACATTTTTCTTTTATTTTATAGATATTAGATACCTATCTGGATAATGCTTGAAGTTGCCAAAACTTTGTATCTACCTTGGCCGAAATAAATAAATACCTAATTTATATTATTATTATTCTCGGTAATAATTAATAATTTAATATAGCTTATCTTTTATAATGGTTAATAATAATAAAATTAATAAAAAAATCAGCCTTCAATTATTTCTTTAAGAAGTATTTTGAATTCCCAAAATTTCACTTTTAAATATATATAAATAGGTATGAAGAAAACAGGAGATAGCGCAGAAAGGTAATTATCAAATGACACAGTACCTACTATTTATAATAACAATTTATACTTTTAGGACATATCAGATTTGTTCCATGAAAATTATACAAGAATATTTGTCCTTATTTAAGTAAAATTAAATATGAAAACACATTACTAGATGTACATACGTGTATATTTACATCACATTAAAAATATTTTGTAATAACAAAATTTTTTTATTCGGTCTCAACTAATATATTAGATTATTATGTATTTACAATTATATTGTATTTAATAGTGTATCTAGCTAGAAGGAGACATAGTCGCTATGCGAGAAATGTTTAAAAAAAATGTTTAAATGTTTACGCGTCGTGAAGTTAAACAGTCATGCGACTTACAGGACGGTGCAAACAACATAACACAAAATTGACGAATGGACAAATTAACAAAAACGAACGAAATTGAATAAAATTTCCCTTCACAGGGCACAAAATCTTAAGAGGAAAGCACAAACAAGACGCCATTGATTCGATAACCATATTATAGGTACCTATAATATTATTGACATGAACGGAAGTGATTGCGACGAAAATGGCAAGAGCACGTTCCTGATGCCACTGAAAAAGAAGAGCTGTCTGCGAGAATCGGAAGAAGACGGCTGTCCGCCAGCTCACATCGCTCGATTCGAGGATTCGGTCGAGTGGAAGTGGACAAAGTGTACAAGTGAAGGCCTGTTCCGGACGCTGGGCTGGTACTACGACGAGACTTGGTTCCCAACCGTGGTCAATGAGTGGTGTCAGCTTTACTACCGGTGCAACCATGTATCCGACTACTGGCGGCACCGGGACGAGTGGCTGGCTGGCGACGAGGAGATCCGGTTGGCTGTGTGGACCGAGGTGCTTAGGCACCGAGACCGACACGACGCGGAACAGGCAGAACAGTGCGACACCGACCTAATGTACGCCGATGACCGAGTAAACGCCGCCAAGGTCAGTATATTATCATTTACATTTTCCTCTAAGACGACTCGAATGCCTGTCAAATAAATTCTTCAACTTTCCTGTAGTCGATTTAATAAAAAAAAATCAATGAAATTCTTGAAACTTCTTTTGCTCGATATAAAAAATATAAAAATAGTGAAATTTTTTTCAAATGCCTCGTTGAAAACTTTTAAATTAAAATATAATGTGTCCGTCCCTCACATGTCTCAACGTCCCTGCATCAGACATACAATTTTAAAAATAGAGTGCCCCTGGCGCTAGCGCTGTGACACATGGGAGGGAGAATATTAAGAACAACTTCTCAAAAAATATTTTTACGAAGTTCAACAGGAATGTCAGAAACTTGAAACATAAAAAGTACCTGGTATGTGATTGTGTACTTATAATAGGATAGACGATCCTGTACGTATATTTTATGTTCTTGTATGAATGGTTTTTAAATGATTTTGTATAGGGATTAAAATTTCGGAAGAAAAAGAAAATTGGGAAAAATTGGGTTCATTTAAAATTTCCAGAAAAAATCTTGACTTTTGAGGCTTCTATAGTTGATTTATAAATAATTATAATTTGTAATATTAACTATTAAGTATCTATTTAGTATTTATTATTTACTATGTAGTTTAATGTAAATGTAGTTAAATTTGGTAATTAAATTTATTATTTAAATTTTTTTTTTCGTTTATTTTTTAATTTAGTTAATATGATAATTTTTTTTTTGTATTAATGATTTTTACCTAGTCATTATAAGTTTAAAAATATAAAAACTAAAAAATAGTTAATACTTACCACTCACCAGTCACTACAATATAAACCTCACTAACTAATACCTTATTAGTTAATATAATTTTAAAATATGTAACCTTTCCAAATTATTCATATTTACCAAAAAATGTATGTGATACATTGTTGCTATTTACAATAGTCTACAATAGTAAATAAATATACTAATTAATAGTTTAATTTTAAATTTTGGTACAGTGATACTTTGGTTAGTGATAACCGTATTTGCAAATGTGATATGAAAATGACAGTTTTTTTATCTATTTTTTAAAATGGGTTTTTTTGTATTATATATTAGTTTAATTTTTAAGAGTAAATACGATTCTTTAACTTTCCGAAAGATTAGTTTTTTTAATTTTTCGAAAATTTCGAAATGTATTAATTTAATATTCTCCAATTTTCCAGGTTTTCCAAGGCTCTGAGAAAAAGACTGTTTTTACCGAAATTTTTCGGAAATATTCCGACATTTTGATCACTACTTATACATCAATAATATAGAATTTCAAAAACGTTCTTTATTAAATACTATAAATACTATACTTAAAATGTTTGTAAAAAATAACTGTGTTTATATTGGACTTTTTTTAAACTTTTTGGTAACAGTAAAATCTATTTATAAGAAACTTTGTTTTTAATTTTCAATTCTTAGCTATAAAAATTGAACATTTTATAATTATTTTAACTATAACATAATATTTGAGAATTTTCGAAATTTTGATCAATTTTATCAAAATTTGAAATTTAAATACTTATCAACTGCTATAATAACAACTTATAAGGAATCTTGTACTAACTCAAAATGAGTCAAATGACAAAATAAAAATTTGGTGTGAATTGCAAGTGTCTACAGTTATTTGTTTTTGAATTACACCAAAATAATAAAATTGTTCTATGAGAAATCTAGCGAATATCCAATGTTGTATTAATTTGAACTTCAAACCCTGAAAAAAATATTATTTGACTTGTCGGTAGACATTTTTTTTTTTGTGATAAAAGTAGATAAACTTAAAAGGGATCTTGTATTAAATTTTCAAGTTTTTTTACCGACCAAAAATTTTAATTGATAATAATTTTAAAAAAATAGTTTGTAAGGTCAACATCTTTTTATGCCTATAAATACTTGATAAATAGCCATAACATTTTTTATACAAAATGGCAATAAAAACATTCTGTGAAAATTTCATGTATTTGCAGTTAGTTTTTGGAATTACACTAAGAAAAAAAACTTTTTGCATAAAAATGGCAGTTTTTAATCTTAAATTTTTGTTTGTTTTTTGATGACGCTTTTAAAATATATTTAGATTTTCTTACTTTTGATTCCCCAAAGTACCAACAAGATTCATTTTGCTACCAAAAAAGATGCTATTGAAAAAATTTAAACCATTTTTAATGTTTAAAAATGTGATGACAGATACAAAAAAACACACATCATCGTAAAATCAATACATTTATAGCTCACTTCAGAATCTAAGACAACTCACAAAATACAATGTCTTATTGAACTAAAATTTTGAACATTATGAAAAGCACAATTTAATCAAAACTTTAAACATATTTGTTTCAACTATTTATACCAATTATTTCAATTGAAACTATTAATACATTTACTAAACTGTAGATAAGCATAACTCATAAACTAGTGAACCAAAATTTGTAATTTTAATATCAACATTTTCAAAAAAACAAATTTTACTAAAATCTATTAAAATATATAGTTGTTAAAATTTAAAAAATGAATTTGATTTTGATGTTTGAAATTTTAAAATTGGGATAAAATAATGTCTAAGTTAAAATAATGAAACAAGTTTTCTTTCGTTTTTTTTTTAAATTTCATATAATGGATCTATAATTATTGAGACTAAGTATAGTATAACGCACGATAAAAAATTCGATTTTATATACCCGGGTGGTCAGGCACCTATTTTGTAGCACCCGTAAATACGAGTGCGGGAATTAATGTATTATGTTTAGCGGGTTATATTTTATGATAAATTGGGCTATTTTTATAAACAAAATACATATATATATATATATGATTTGATATCGTCATATAAGTAAAAGGTTGTTTTGTTCAAAAATACCTAATATTCCACTATTCATAATTTTTATCAAATATTATTTTACCAACTGCATATTTTTGTCCTAGATAATGGAAATACATGGGGCCCTGAATGAGGCCAACGATCGGATCGACCTAAAACGAGTGGACGTGCAACCTAACTGTATCGAGAAACCGAACGCCGTGGAAAGGAAACGGGCAGAAGTCGAAGCGGCCGAAATAGCATTAGCCGACCCGGACGAGGAACCAGATTGGGTGGAAATGAGGCGTAAGATGCGCGGCTCTTTTGCTGCTTTAAACCTGGCCCGGTGCGATGTCAGCGCCGAGCTCCTGGACCACATCATGATTGAGCTGTGCAAGTATTGGGCCAACGCGCCCGAACTAGAGCACGTGATAGATCCGCTGCTGGAGCGAAACATTATGCGAGAGATACAAAATTTCCGATACAAACTCTACAACGTGGCCGTCGAAATGGAACCAGAGCTCGAACAATTGTGCCCGGAAACGGAGGAACCGGAACCGTGCTACATACGACCACGGTCCTCATCCCTGCCGCCGCCACCGCCACGGCCGTCACCCATAGTCTGCAAGAAACTAAAACCTAGAACAGCGAGCTGTCGCATTCGCAGACCGGCTACCAACAAGTTGGCCGAGGCCAGAGCTCGGCAAAACGCCGCAAGATCTCATGACCGTGAAAATGCGGCCTTGGGTCACTGTCGCGACAGTAGGTAGTCCACGAATGACCGATTTTTAAAAATCTAAATTTTACTCTCGAGTCGTACGCTGTGACAATACCTATATAATTTAATGGCAAAATTAAATTTAAAATTGCATAATATCTCACCTGTATTCCTCGTCTAATTTGGCAATCAAGAAGACCTAACAAAAATTAAGTGTGTGTTAAACAAATACATAAGCACTGTTTTTAATCCTCAAGAGGACGTTGTACCCGCAAGTGTCGTCTCCGTCTTACATACATACGATGTAGCAAATGTTCGTTCATTAGATTCAATAATGTGCTGTTGTTTTTATATTAGGGTGAATTGACTTATTATACAATTTAAAGGTAAGATTATTATCTAGGGCCCCACTTATTAATATTATTATTTTTAAGTGAGTTATAATAATTTTAAAATGTACAGTTTCAAAAAACTCATAACTTACTTAAAAATAATAACATCAATAAAGGCCTAGATAATGATTTTACCTTTAAATTTTACAATCGATCAATTTACTTTAATATTATTACTAACAGCACATTATTTAACTTGGTGTGGGTAAAATTTGCAATGTCGTACGTGTTTAAGATGGAGATAACACATGCTGGTACGACGTCCTTTAATACCAGTTTTAGGACTGTATTCTATAATCCGACGCTCATTCATGTTTTCAAGAAATTAAACTATAAAACTATATTTAGTTAGTCTCGAAATTTTCCCTCCAAATTGCATAAATCGCACAATATTATACGTGAGATGTGACTTAAATAAGAATAACCCTATTGCCGCCCCCCTCGAGCTTTAATAAGATCCACCCTTAAATATAAGTGTGTATAACATGCAGATTTATGACAAAATCACAATGTACAACTATATAACATTAGAATTAATAGAATGCAATAGCGTGTAGAAGGTTATTACAGGATACCGAAAAATGTGTTGAATGGTACAAAATAAATTTTAGTTATCTGGATACTAATATGTTTATAATTAATGCAAGATTAAAGATAAAAAATATACCTGGATAAAATATCAAAGAATGTAATTGTATAGTACCTATGTATAGTGACGCACTGGTACAGCAACCATTTTTCACATTGGGGAAGAGGGTACAGAGGGTATAAATATTGGTCTCTTCCTTTGTTAGTTATTCCCCCTCCTATATATGATAATATTTTATTTCTCTTTAGCCAGTGCTTTAAATGTAAAATTTTGCTGAGCCAGAATACATCATCTTTTTAAAAATACTTTATATTTATAATTAAACAATTATATAAATTGTAGTATGTTAAAAACTGATTTGTGAACAATAATGTTAACCATTTTTCTTCACTCTCACTTCATATTTGGATGCAAGCAACTTAAAAGTTAAAAGCATAATTGTATTAAGTTTTAGTATTGAATACAAATCATATCTCATAACTTATGAGTCATAAGCACACAAGTATGTATACCATTCTGCAGTATTAGGGTGACAAACCATTTACCAAGTCAGTAGTTAAAAAAACTGTTGATAAATAATAATAAGTAATAATAAGTTATAGGTACCTAGTAAGTAATGAATTATAAACATTTTTTTGGTTCTAAATTATTTAGTATCATAAGTTTGTTACTCATTAATATTTGATACAAATTTCGCAGTCTATTCTAGTTTACGTCTTGTTGTATACTTTTTTAACATTATAAATTATGGTAACACAGAGTTATTATCAATTTTTTTGGGAGGGGGGGACTAAATGATATATTTTCCCCTATTTATTAAAAGGAGGGCAATATTTGCTGCTGCTCCCATTCCCTGTTTCATTGGCTTTGACAGAATCTACACACAAAAAAACAGTATCTAAAAATAATCAATATTTTTAATCAAAAATAATAGTAATAACTAACAATATATGATTGAATATTAAATACAAAATCCGTATAAATATGCTCAAATTATTTTTATTAAACATTATTAGGTATGTAAATGTGTATAAAATATTTGAAATCAAGAATAAATATTTAAATTGATAATATTAATGTCATGTCG
Source organism: Aulacorthum solani (assembly GCA_008528875.1). Lineage (NCBI taxonomy): Eukaryota > Metazoa > Arthropoda > Insecta > Hemiptera > Aphididae > Aulacorthum > Aulacorthum solani. The sequence continues at coordinate 13,178 of PVMI01063009.1, read as the reverse complement.
AAGTGTATTAACTATGTATTTATTTATAGGTATAATTGAAAATTGTATAATTATAATACATTGTAGAGTGTATTTGATTTCCAATTAAATGTCTACCAATAATCAAATATAAGTGCTTGTAAGTAGTATTTGAATACAATTCTAATGTTCGGACAATATTTTTATTAATACTTGTAACATTATTGTAAGTATACTGTATACATGCAAGGTAAGTAGGTAAGTACTAGATATATTACATAGTTACATTATTTTAAAACGTTTGTATAAAATAATAATAAAACATTTATAATTACACATATTTTAAAAATTGTATTTTATGAAATTTATTTCACTTAGAAATATATTATAACTAAGTAAAATATTAACTATATAAATATATGTATATTATTTTAAAAATACGATATAGTTCAAAAACCTCATTCAGTAGTCTTAATAAAAATTTGGTTATTTAGATATTCCGAGTGATGAGTACAAAATTCGTAGGTATTCAAAAAACAAAACAAAGTAGTGTTAAGGATATAATTGTGCTTGAAGAGAACTAATTACAAGAATAAATACTTTTTTTATGAGGTTTACCCGCTATGGCTATTCTTAATCTTAGAGTCAGATGAATGAACATTATTTATTCACATACATTTAAATGTGAATAGTAAATTTCACTGAATTGATACTTAAACATTTTACTAAATATTTTTTGATTAATATTATAATGACAGGCTTAAAATAAGTTACATACACATAGTATACATTTTTAAATATACCTACTGATCACAATATTTTTACACAATTTTTATTTTAATGAGATTTATTGAGTAAACGCAATACAAGGATAGCTAAACTTAACTCATAAATTATAAGTTACTCTAATTAAGGTTACTAAATTGGTTTCCAATCACAGGTACACGCATTATTCATAAAAAAAATATATTAAGTATTTCAGCGTTTATAATAAATATAATAATATGTAGATTAAGTAGGTGCAAAGTATTTGTTTGTACTTATTTATTGTTATAACATTATATCTTTGACCTATTATGTACTTATGTTATCATGATTATTGATTACACAAATGTGGGCAGATGACATTAGATAATATTAGCATACTACTATTTATCTATTCGTAATTGTTTCATTGGTTTTGGCTTGAATTTATTAGCAAGGGTTGACAAAAATTGTAAACGAGAGATAAAGCCGCAATGTAAATCTAGAATTTGGCAATCAATAAAATGTCTTATTGAATCAACTGTATTTTTATTCTGTTTGATTGTATCGCAACTCCGTATCGAAATGACAGTTTCTGTTTGTACGGTCTTCAATACTTCGATAAATTTAAAAATATTTGGATGTGATTCATAGAATTTTGCGCTGAACTGGTAATGAAAGGATTCACATGCATCAGCTCTGTGATCAAAACTAGAAGTTTGACCTGCCCAGAGTTCAGGGGGAAAACACGAATTTTCTTCAATGTAATTTTCTACCAGGTGGTCCAAAAAGCATACTACTTTGTCATCAGATGGTTGTATTTCGGCGAGTTCGGTTGCAAAACAATCACCCACCGATTGTGCATCTAGAAATGGCAGCCCGAATAATATTGTTAGATAATTACTGATTGGCGTGTACTGGACGTATTCGGTAGAGAGCCCTTGCTGGCGGATCATTCTGTACCAGGCTTGTCCTAGACGAACTCCGCAAATCTTAACAGTAGTTTGCGGCCAGATTTGATACACTGCGTTGTGTAAATTTTTCTCAAAGTCTACGTACACCATTTTTATGTTGAATTCGTTGTTAAGAATCACACAGTGATTTTGAATTAATTTGAATACTTCTTCGTATGAACTCTGGTACTTATTTGGCAACAGTGAAAACAACACCGGAATGCGATAGGTATTCTTTAATACATACACCGTAAATAATATATAAAAAATATCTTTACCATACTGCAATGTACCATCCACGTATAATGTATCTGACTCACTAAGAAATTTCAAATTACTTTCAGTGCAAAATATTATTATTTCTTTTTCTTGGTCGTTTAATAACAAAAATTGATCATTTTCATTTGTTTTTATATCCATAGACCCTAATGCTATGTGAACTTCCTGTCTGTTGTGTGGCAATTTCGGAATTACAGAATAACGAAAATCATATATTTTGGTATTATTACAAACAACACCAGTATATTTTTTAACGACGTTGGTAATGTCAATCGGATTTTGTAAATAGTAAAGCAATAGAGAACCTTGATAGATATCCTCAACAGTTTTATGTTTTGATGAGTTACTCACATTTAGACCATTCGTTATTTGTTCTGGATCTGGGCTATGATTGTGTATCAAGTTTGAACTTAAAATATAACGACTGCTATCGAAACATTTGGCATAGGCTTGACATTCTCTGTTTGCAGTACACACATAATTTTCAACATCTTGAGGTAACATTTTATCAAAATCAAATTTATAATTATTAATTATAACAATTCGTTTGTTTTTTTCACTCATGATTTTACGGTAATAACTAATATTAACTATGATTAACACAAATAAGTAAATAATCGTTGTTGCGAACACGATGGCACAGTAGGTACTGATTGATTAAAGAGTATTTATTTTTCAGACTTAAAGGAATATTGTTTGCTATATATATCGGAGAATTCGGAGCCAATGACGTTTTTTTAATTCGAAGATAACCGGAAACAATTTAATGACATAGGTCATATCCTATCTACACGTGTATGTAACTTAATATGTTTATTTAATTGATAAACGTTCGCATTTTTATACTAGGTGACATTAATAATGTTATTTTTATCAAATCCTGTACATGCTTAGAATTAAAATATTCCAATTCAATTATTTGTTTAGGTGCCTAGGTACTCATTCTAACATAGATAACATGTATAATAATTGTATTGAATATTTGATAATTTTTTTTTCATATTATTAAAAACTATTTACAACAAGACCACGATTATAACTTTTATTTTTAAATTCATATTTTACTAGCTGTCCCCTTGCTCTTCGTATAAATACTGGTTTTTATAGTTAATTGCTTCAAGTGTTGTTCAAATAATTATTCAGTACTCGATTTAATGATGTTAAAAAATTTTTAAAAAAAATTTCAGTTTAACATCTGATTTGTATTTTATTTTAACATGGTAATTATATATATTTTTTTGGGAGGGCACAAGACGGTGGAAGAACATTTTTTTCCTCGCTGCGCCCTAACATTCATTAGCTTTTACTTATTATAATAGTAGCTTTGTAATGTTATTTGTTACTATTGGCCACAATTTATTTTTTCATTAAACAAAAATAATATTAATTTTTGTGGGGTGACAAGAAAATACATTTATGGTGAGCTACCCTCTAATTACTTAATAGCCTTAAACCTGCTTAACGAAGTACTCTTTTATTTAAAAAAAATAAGATAACAGAACATACATGAAGAGTTTTCCATTTTCACATTTATACATATAAAAATAAATGACAGATAAAATGTAACAAATGTATTTTAATTGTCATTAGGTATTAACAATTAACTTATTATTTTTCTGGTATTGGAAAAATTAAATTTAGAATTTCGATAGGTATTTAGTTTATGTGAGTATATAACGATCAGAAATCGATGAACATTGCAATATGTAATATATCGTTGAATTACTATTTACGTGTGAGTGTGATAGTGTTTCTTGTCCCGTAGGTTCAAGTTCACCGATCAAACTCCATATGTGCCGGTGAGGTGAATGCACACACTCTCCCATCTGTCAATTCCATGGTCCGGGCACACTCAACCGATACAGTGTATAAGGATATCGGTTGATTAAATTGAATAATTATCCATAATGCTCTCTTTATCTCTCTTACCCTCACTGTCTAAGTCCCCCGTCATATTAATGTGCTTTTGGGGCTGACTCATGCGGATGGCACTTCTTTTTTACCTTAATACTGCAGCATGGAGGAGAAGGCCCCGATTTTGAGCGACATGGTAGGAGCACATTGTGTTGCTGGTATAATTTACCCTCTATAATTATTATTTTCAATGCACCGTGGCCGGTATCATAATATGTTTATAACCATTATTATTATTATTATTATTATTATCATATATACTCCCGTTAACCGTAATGGCCGGTGTGAGGTATATTCATTATTTTTGTAAACATTATGTGTATCAGTGTATTATTGGTTTATCCACTAAACGTAATATTTACTTTATACAGTAACGACGTTCGAAACTAAAAACAGTAAAAACTTACCAATTATTCACACCTAGTAAGTAACTATTTGTAGACAAAAGGAATCAATTTTTAAAATTATATATTTGGTATATTTATTGCTATACCACAGATCATATATTATTGGGATCGATAGATCTAAAATTTCAAGCTTTGTCTTCCATACACCGCCATTTCTCAGATATGTTGAATTATCCCGCCCCCTTAAAATATTATAATATATAAGTATGGAACAAAATTGTAAATTTTTCCACAGGTTCCAAATACCTGCAATATTTTCATTCGTATTTTGACATATTAGACATATTTTTCAAAATTCCAACCGATTAAACCATGCACTTTAATTTCGTGGCTAGGTAAGTAGTGTGTTAGCAATCAGCATGACACATATAATATAATGACATGGTGTGTTTAGCAGCAACTATATAAGTAAATGTATACATACTTTAATAATAATTAAAAAGTATTTTAAATGCCATCTTGGGCGTATTTATATTTTAAAATCAAATACTTATTTGTAATTATTACTTAAAAACAATTTTACAGAATTATTCGACACACTTCAGATTCTTTGCAATAGATCTATAAATTATATTTGTATAGTTTATCGATCTATTCTATAGAACATTTACTGTATCCGGTTACTTGAATAAACATTCAATAGTGTATTGGTATGCTTACACATTGTAGGTAATAACTAATGTAAACATAAAAAAAAAATAAACGGTATGACAAAGAGATTATCACCCCTTATATAAATTTTAAGCTCTGACAAAAGGGATGATACGTATTGTACGGTCAAGTATTAAGAATTCGACACGTATTCGTTACGGTAAGGCTTAACTGCATACAACGTGTGGCTTTCATACAGGCCCCCAAAGATGGCTGAAAAGAGGATTTGCCCTCCAAAATAAATCTGTAGTTCTTGGAACAGCAAAAACCTTTGATGAAGCCGCCTGCCATTCTCTGTTCAACACAACGACACGTCCTTTTCATCAGCAGGAGTGCACCACCGTGTATAGTTAAGTAAATTATCATCGAATACGAACGATCACCAAGTCATCATCACTTAACTTGATAATAAGTCGTTCCCTGTTTACTGAGACCTGCATTCTAACGTATGACAATTCGGCTTCTTTTAACGATCTATTGCGTTTTCATTTGATTTACATATTTCAATTATGTGTGAGGTGTGGACATATAAATATCACTATTTAACTATTTAAATCTAATCTAGGTATTCAATAGTGTGTTCATGTCTAAATTTATATTTATTACATAATATATGTATAGTTACCTATCTAGTACCTAGTGGTAAACCACTAGGTACTAGATATGAGAAATAAAGAATGAGGTGAGTCACCCCTGACCTGGGTAATTCCTTAATTTATATGTAAATTACAAAATATTATAATTTATAGCAGGTCTTCTATTTAAGTATTTACAGTAATCAGACCATAGGTGCTACTTGTGTCACAAATTGATAAGAGCATGTTAGTTATTATCAGTGGTAATTTGTATTCGAACTATTAGGAGTTAGGACACAATTCGCATATTATTTATTATATTGACGGTTTATTTGCGTTCTAAACGATAATTCAATAATTTCGAATCAATATAGATACATTAGAAAATAATATTTAGGTACAGGTACTCTATTATTATATTTATTAATTAAAATAATATTAAATACTCATAAAAACATGTAGGTAAATAGGTTTATTATCATTAATTGTCATATTTAATAATTAAAACAATTTTGAATATTAATAAAATAAAACATTATTATAGGTCAATAGGTATTGTGTAAAAATATGAGACCTACATTCAATAAACTACTATTTCTTTGTAGTTATATTAACTAATAATTTGAGTTTCGATGAATTTTATTTTTTATTTTTTACCTTCCATGTAATTTTTCTTGGGCTTCATCAAACAATCGAATAGTTTATAAGAACATAATATTTTATAAATTTGAAGTTTTTATATTTTTCAAACACGAAAATATTAGGTTGGATGTGATAGAAAAACAAATTTAATTATTATTTAATTTTTAGTTGTACATTTAAGTTTCAATTTGTATTAATTGCGTAGGGTACCTAATACAAATATAAATATAAGTTTAAATTGATCATAAGAATACTCCTTGCAACTAAAATATCACATACACCAGAGCTCAACTAACCTTTTCCAACAAATGAGCTAATTTAAAAATTTTAAGTATCCAGTAATCAACAACTATTTATTTAATTGTATTGTTAATATTACATTCAGTATAGCAATAAATTGTATAGTTATATTCTTCATTTATTGTTTGTATTTTTCTCCATCAGAAAATTGTAGTTTTTTCTTTGCTAATAAATACTTCACTCTGTATGTATAAATTTTAAAGCGTCAAAGTGGGTTTAAGATTATGCATGGGCTCAACCTATATTGGTATAATTAATCTTTAATTTGATCGACCAATATTACTCTAGATATTGACTATTTTGTGGCCCCTGACCTACGTTATGTTGTGACAAGTTGTTTATCTTAATACGTATATTTTATTCTAGATATCAAATTATATTGACACTATAAAAAAATGTTGATAAAAAATAGTCATATTGATCGCTAATAACCCGTCAAGAAATACGAAAGGTTCCGCGACTGACATAAAATTAAAAATTCTTATCGAAAGTCTTACGGGATGCAAGTCATATGAGGACCACAGTAATATTATGTAATAACTTTAACAAATAACAACTGTAATACTTTATATGATTTGACAGTCTTGAGGACGAAACAAATTGATTAGGTACACTTTTTTTGTGCCATTGTACCTATTATATTACAGATGTTGTAAAACTGAGCACGTCAAAGTATTTTTTGTCATTCCGCCAAAGGAACATAAAATAAAAAAATATTTTTTTTTAACTATATGTTAAAGTGAAAATAAAAACTAGAATATTTGTCCTTTCAAGAAAATTATCTGATCATTCTTCCTGCGTCCAACAGCGATCTTTATTATCGTATATTGTATTCGATTGGCTCACTGATGCTCACCAATTTTTTGTGAAGTGTATTCGCAGTGTTAATTAAATTGAAAATTCAAATAAATTTTATGACACGCTCGCCCATTGTAATAACAAAATTCTTCTAAATGTATTTTCTTTGTATGTGAATCGTTATAATTCAAATATAAAAAAATTACAAGATAGAATTTAGCTGATATAAGATATTAAAAATTATAAAAATTGTTTCACAGATAATTTGATATTTTACTTTAATATTTGTTACTTACTGTTCAAAATATGATGGGTTTGCTATAGACAGTATGACGATCAACAAAGGCGTGACTTCACTTAATTCGCAGGGCAGGCTAGCTAATGACTGCCACTACCTATATGAACCAAAAAACCAAGGCCTCATTTTTTTTTAAATTTATTGTATTCTTACTACTGTAATTAACTCACTATTTATTCAAAAATATATTGTTATATTTTATTCGTAACGATAAGAAACTTATAGTAATGCATTGGGTCACTAAGTTTAGATGAGAAGTATTAAATGAATAGAATAAATATAATAATAATATTTATCTACTCACATTGTAATGTAACTCTAACATGCTACTTAATATTCTAAATGTAATTTCCACCTTTTAATCAAAAGGGCGACAATACCAAGAAAAATATGGCTAATAATTTTCAAAATATTCGGGAAAACGAAAATATTTACGAAACACCAGTTTTAATTAAAAAATAAATAACTGTAAAGTCTAGATATTTTAACCAGATATTTATAGTAATATAATAGCACTTTCTAGGCATGACATAATTTTCAAAATATTTCGTGTCTTTTTGTTATATATGTAGACATTTGAAATTTTCAACTATTTTTAGATTTTTTAATATTTATAAAGACAAAATGTTTCTTTGCTTAAGAACTCAGAAAATAAATACAAAGTCCATAAGTAAGTAGTTATTACAGATATTAAAACATTTTGAAAATTTCTTTCACAATTTTAACTTTATAAGGAAATAGTTTTGACATAATTATGGAAATTTGCAAAATTCTCCAGGTAATTTACAGGTACGACTTTATAGTTTAAAATATACCTAGACCTGTAATACTTGTTTAGTACCTACCACTGGTAGCAGAAGCATTATGTTATTATTATCATTGACTTGATAATTTATTTATACGTTATATTAAGAAATATTTAAATCTAATAACATGAACAATATTAGGATATTATCATCTGTCATACTTCCGTTGTCGTTGCTGTTTAAAAATTAAATTTCAATTATAATTAGTGGCAAGTAGTGGTATTTAGTAGTAGTACTGGTATTTAAATAATGACAACGTAATTATTCCAGTTTTAAACTAAAACTTATAGGTACCTGCTACCTACAATTGCCCATATTAAATGAATAGGCATCAAGCAAAAATCACATAAGCTATACAGTCTTTACCAAAACGAACTACTTCTTTGAATTATTTCAAAACGTACTATTGTCCTTGTAAGTGTAGAAGAAATAAAATAGCCAAATCAAAACGTGCTAAAATTATTTTTGAAAATTGTAATTACGTTTAATATTAAATTAAAAATATAATCTTAGATTTCTTAACTTATTTAAATCGTTTTAAATAGTCAAAGCCGATATCAGCCTATTAAAATATTATACACATGTAAGAAAACGCTATAATAATAATCTAATTTGGCTCATCATTTCGCTTGTTGTAGATTTACTCGATCCTATAACAAGAATATTTTTGAAATATTAAATATATGCAGATAGCTATATCCCTAACATATTGGGAAAATTACACTCAGTGAAAAACGTTACACTGCTCTACAGAATGTACCTACCTACCTATTATAATATATTAATCTTAACAGTGTGATTCAATCCGTCTCACCGAGAACATGGGATGGACTGTGTACCTATATTGATATATTATGTTTGATTGTTGACAATGTTCATTTACAACACGAATACACGGTTCAGATTTCTACTATACATAATGCTGTGTATAATGACAGCGCACAGCGGCGATAAATATTCTTTGGGTCAATGCATATACACGTACCCACCCGCAGGGTAATGGTTATACGACTGAGGCCTGTGTATCATTTGATAGAAATACAAATATTATGCTGCCGCAGAACGTTTTGAAAATAACAACGATTCCGTAAATAAATATAACCACGTATAAAGTATGTATATAAAAACGAATTATAATTGTATTATATAGTATGAGAGCGGTAACTGGTACCTGCTGGTGAACCCTCTGTCGTCCTTTTCACCCCTACTAAGTACGAAGACAACAATACACTTACCCCAGTGATTTATTTACTTATACAGTATAGGATGCATTCCAAAGAATTCTTTTCATGTGCCTTTTTATATTTCTATATATAATATTTTCTACAGCAGTATAGCTCCGCCGATGTGTATCCGGGTCCCATATACAGGGTAAATCACGAACATCTGTCAGTATACAAATCTTATACAGATGATGCATTTGCTCACCGACATTTTTTCTTTAAAATTAATTTATTCAAATACATACTGGTTTTTTTAATTTTCGAGTAAACTTTTGTATAGAATGGCCAAGTTTTCAATTATTATGATTTGCACAAGATTTAATTAAAAAAAATGTTGTGTAAATTCAAACTAGTAGTTTCAGTTTTAATTATTTACTATTTACTAATAATAATAGTCTTTGAAAATAGTTATACAAAATGTCAAATACGAGTAGATGTAACATTGGATCTAGTTCCTACTTATTAGTTATAAACGGAAATATTTTCCAAATTATCAAATTTTGATAAATCAGTAGTGATATTAATTATTCAAGTTTTAAGTAGGTTAAATAAACATAACTCCGATATCCTCCAAATCCGTTTTTATGGACCTATTATCTTTATTACACAAAGATGGATGATTCTAAAACTACCTACTCAATTGGATTTCGATTTAGATAAATCAAACTTTTCAAAAATATCATCTGATTATAAGCGTACGTGGAAACTTGATAAATATAAGTTGGTATTGCCATAGTTGTGATGGGATACTCTTTAAATGAGATAAAAATCTAAGTCTTCAAAAATAACTAACCATCATAAAAAGTTTTAAAAATAATTATTTGATTAATTCAAAATTACTGGAATTCAATACCGACCTTCTAAGGAATACAGTATATCATACAATTTTTTATGTGCTCCCTGTAAATGTGTGTATAATAAGAGATTGCAGTATGTGTGACTGCGTGTAAAAAAAAGTGGAGCTCTCCATCACATGCATGCACATGGCGTAACAAGTAATATTGCACTACAAAAATATTAAGAAAATTGCAAACAAGAGATTGTTAAGGAGTTTGATATAGGCAATTCGTTCGTTCCTAGCTGTCACTGTTTATCTTTGCGTGTTCAAAATATTCAAAACCAATTTATGGACGTAAAATAGCTGTACGACTGACAAAAATTAAGGTTCTTTTAGTCGTTAAATTAAAAAAATTAATTGAATTAGTAAATATAAATTCACTTTGCATCGGTCAGAGCACTTTTTCAATTTTAGCAAATTCTTGACAAGAATAAAATATCTTACAATTTATAAATTTGACAATTTTTTCATAGGTTAGGTTAGGACATTAGGCTTTTTGTTCCGTTTTTAGAAGATTGCCCCCTTTTAATCTCGTTATTTCCATACAATTAAGCTATAATTTATGAATTCTTGTAAAAGAAAAAATTACATTAATTATGATTCTAATATAATACAGTTTATATTTAAAACTTGAAACAAAAGTTGTAAATAACAGACTACAATTTCCGTGGAACGAACGTCGAGTGCTGATTTCCGACTATAAAAATATTGTAATAAGATAAGCACGATACATGTTGTATAGCATATGCATCACGAACTAAAATATATAATACTATTTATCATCAACGATATATTTTGATATTATTATATTGATTTGTCAAAAAGTCGGACAACAAAATATTATGTCGCATAGTAACTTACGAACAGTAAAGCGATTTTGTTATAGTCACTACGTATCGTCTTTTTTCTTTCAATTATTGTGAGTTGATACTTTTTTTTTCAAATGTCAAAGTTATAAAATTATATTGACAGTATTAAAAAATAATTTTAAAAAAATGTCTATGTTTATTTTAAAGTATTTAATGAAAAATTGTTTGTCCCGTTTTTTTTGTTTTGTAAAACTGATCACATTAATGTACACACAACATTCCATAAATACACTGTCATCAAAATTTTACCATTTTAAAATGGCTAAAGGGTGTCCTGCATACATTCAGACATCGGAATCAAAAATTTAAAGTTGAAGATAACACATTTAAAAAAGGTAAATTCACTTTTAATATGAATATATTATAAAAGTTTATTTTATTTAATTATTGATTTTTTTTATATTTTAGGTAAGAATATTTAGTCAGTGAAGAATCGGTTCATACGATTTGTGGCAACAACACGACAATGGTGTTTTCCAACTGTTTTTCTAAAACTGTTCACGGAGTCACCTTCATGGCCGAACCGAAAATATACGAGCTGGCAAGTACCGCTTCGAACCAAGCTCTAAGTTTGAAATTCGCTAAATGGATTCACGAATTTCTGACGCCCGCCCTACGCTCACAAAATAATACTACAGCGGTGAACGCCATTGATCGTAACAAAAATGCAACAACAGTAGCAGTAGCCAATGTATCGACTGTAACCGTATCGTAAATTGAAGTTGCAACAAATACTATGGTAATTGGACTATTTAGAGACTCGTTTTATTCAATTTATTTATTTGAAAAAGGCCACACCACCAATTTCGTAACCTAAAAAAGCAGACTAGTAACTCGTTCTACAGTGGTGTTAGAACAAAATCACTTAAACCAAAACTTAAAGTAAACAATATTTTGGAGATAAACTCATATCCGTTTTACAAAATAGTGTATTATAAAATATTGACAGTTACTTTAAAAAAGTCAAATAAATGGAGTTCTGTACATTTAATTAATCAAAAACGGATATGAAGTTATTTTCAAATTATTATTATCTTTATTCTTTTTTACCATATGTATTTTTACTCTAAAACCATTCTGAAAAGAGTTATCGTTATTTTCCATAAGTACCGTGTCTATTAAAATATAAATTCAACGATAGTTTAGTTTAGTTTATTATATTACTTTGTATTTTATTGTATGTGTCTTTCATTAATTATTGTAAAATACATAAATAGTTACGATATCTGAGAATTTCTAGTTATAAAACTGGTAATTGTAAGTATCATATCCTTGGTTTCTTGTAGATGCGGTAATAGTGAAAAAGTGTGTAATACATACATATTTATACATTTTTGGTTTTATATATTTGACTGGTGCATACTTCGTCTCTGTAAATTTTAGTGTGTGAAATTAAATAATCATTATATGAGCTTACTACACATTTTGGTGTATTCGGTTGATAGTTACACACGTGTAGAACTATTTAGGTACTCTCAACTTTACTCATAATGAAATAATCAAAGATTTTATTTAAATAATAATCATCAAAAACCCGTGACAGCATTCCGCTCAATGATGTTATGGATCTAAACTGAAACCGAATACCTATAGGCTTGGATACCTATATCCATTTTTATGTTGGCGTGATCCGACGTCTCATTATATTGATAGGCGGATCAAACCGGCCGAAGTGCATGTACGGCATGTACGTTTTTTGAACAGTTTTTTCTTTAGTGACTTCGAGAACTCTATATGTGCGTTTTAATGCATCAGTAACGGTAAGTTCAAATGTTACAGGATAACCAAAAGTAACTATGTCAAAAAAAACGGTAACGATTTTGATAATTCATATATTACACCCAAAGAAGTGCTCTGATCAGTGCGTATAAACGCAACCTCTGTTGAACCACTATATCAGATTGACACCGGTTGACAGGGTTG
>PVMI01062984.1:6198-16622 GCA_008528875.1 Aulacorthum solani | reverse complement strand
TATGAGGAATAAAACCATTAGTTTACTTTACTTACATTCCAAATAATGTTCCTCCTAAGTGAGCTGCATGGTCGAACATTTGCCACTTCAAAAGTAATCCCATTATGTCTAACGATATTATACCAAATAAGGCCTGAAATCATATTAAAATATGAATGTTGAATTTAAATTTGGTAAGATACCGTAATGGTTTTTAAATAAAGTTCAATCAAATCAAGTATGCAAATTTAACATGATTATTAGAATCAATATTTTTTTTATAAAATAATTATACTGAGTAATATTTTGTGAATCTAACTAATTCAAAATTATTTATTAAACATTTTTTTTTGATACAGTACATAAAAAAACCAACTAAAAATAATTTTTGATACTGGATAATAAGAATCTAATTAAAATTTTAAACCCTAGATTATTTTGGAAACCTAGTGGGGGGATCACTAAACTAAACTAAGCATTGAGTTCAGTGGTGGGGATGAAGTATTTTTCACTGACAATAATTTAAATCAATAAAAAACTTTATAGCTATAATAAATGTTGGTAAAATGTAATTAAAAATAATACGACTTACATGAATTGCATCAAATTGTATATTTGGTAAAAATATTATACCCAATTTTTGATCAGGGTGCGATAGCGAAAAGTATCCAACAACTGATAATATAGCACCGGACTAGAAACACATTAAGACTATTATATCTATTTTTACGAGTACTGATTTGTTATAAAATTAAAGTTATACTTACAGCGCCTAAGCTATTTCCTGGAAATTTAAAGGTTCGTCTAAAAAAAATACTAGCTAATGATGAAACAACACAACCACTTATATACATTGCAGTGAATTCTTCAGGTCCCATTTCACCCCATGGTTGGATCACACCTTGGTCATAAAATGTTAAGTTTACAATAAATCAAATATTCAACATTTAACACTTACCTCGGCAAAATGTATGAAGAGCGTACATATTAAAACAGAAGTGTACCGGGGAACTGTGACTAAACGCACTTAGAAGAAGGGACGACACTGGAATTTTTCCTAAAATGAGTTTTGATTTTTTTTAAATTAATAGTAAACCTTATAGTTAATATCTACTAGTGAATTTGTCGATGAGGTTTAATCATAATTTAAATTAAGTTGACAGTTTAAAATGGAATAAACTTACTAGCAAGTGCATCAGTCATAAAATATTTGATCATGATATGTTGCCATTGAGGTACTTGCCATGCAAGAAAAACAATGGCGTTTAAAAGAAGTATGGTACCGAATACTTTCTCTGATGGTTGTAATTTATTGAAATTATTTTTCAACTTGGAAATAAAATTCTAGAAACAAAAAATTTGTTATAAACTCAACATGCTTATAGGTGATATGTAACCATAATTTAATTTTGTATCATTTTTATTATTATAAAATATTAAAATAATATAATATATAGATGAATAAATTAATGAAATATATCAAAAAGTAGTTTTAATGTGATTGGAAACTAGAGATAATATATCTGAGATAAATTTAATATACAACAAATTTGAATTATAAATTATAAAATTTATCTATCATTAAAAATTACTATCTTTTGTTTGAGAAATAATTAAATGTCTTAACATATTAGGTACATTAATTTATCTCATTCTGCTGTAAGTTTGTTGGTTACAGAAAATCAATTTAAATAATTATAATGAATAGTAATAATTTTCACCTCGTTTTTCCTGATGATAGAATTTCTGTAAAATTCAAAAGGATCGATTTTTCTAACACTAAGACGAAGTCGCTCATATTGAATAACTGATGCTAACACTACGGAACCGGTGCATACCTTAAAGAAGAAAATATTGAATTGTAAATAAAGTTTTCATAAATGTTTATATTAACTTCTTACAGATATACAAAATAAAGAAGGTCCTAAAAGAGAATTGGATTGACTTTGAAATCTCTTTAAATTATGATTTGGCTGATTAAATGTTCTTCTCGCAAGGAGAGTATTAGCAGGCACAGATAATTTCCGTAGCTGAACAGTTGACTTTATACTAAAAAAAAAAACAATATTATAAATTATAATATTATGTAACAAAAAAAAGTTAACTAGTAGTACATCAATAGAAACAAAAATGTAAATGTCATCAGTTAGGGATACTGCTATTCCCGTTCTAAAGTAGTTTTACCTGCAGAATTTACTAAGGAGGCAACTCATTTTAAAAATAAAAAAAACTGAAATAATTTAGGTACTATAAGTAGTTAAAACTATTTACAAAATTAAGGCCAGGCACGACAGTGATTTTACATTTACAGTTTACATATTTATGGTTTTTATATTATTTAAAGAATATTGTATTGATATATTTAAGTATTTAGAAAAATGATCTTTAATGCTTATGCACATTCGATATTTCGATGTATTCAACTAAGTTCAGTACACGATGGAGATAATACATTAATAAATATACCACGGAATAAATTTATTTTTTATACGGTGTGGACACTTCTTATCTTTGATAAGATATGTTTGAGTTCTTATCAACCACATAGTGATAGAATATAATAGAAATATGGTATACCATTACCGCAGATCAAGATGACCAAGAACTACTACCACGAATTCTAAGTGGACACTTTTTGGTTGACGAGGTATGTTGTTGTGGCAAACGGCAGTAGTGGCTGGCTGGGGTACGTCCACACAGGAATAGAATATTGTTATGCCTTTAATATTCCGTTCACTTCCGAAATATTTCGTCATATTGTCAAATAATAAATACCGCTTAAAAAAAAAATAAATTAGAAACTTTGTTACTATACCGGACACCCTTTTTTTGGAATTTTTTTTTCAAAACTTCCGTAGTTGGTTATATTGAAAACGATGGTGAATTTGGAGGTCGAACTTAGTTTCGAAGTTATAGCCCAATAGAGTTCGTTATTTTGTGATTTTTACACATTTTTTAAACACTAGGTACTTTGCTTACCTCGCTTTTAAGTTTTAATTGTCTTTATACTTTACTAGATACATCTAATAATTGTTTTCTTTGAGACTCGTGATTATAGTGTGATTCCTTGTAATCAGCTGACCGTACCCATTAAAGAAAACACTAGTACATCGTATTATAAATGGCCGGAGTACCCAATACTATAAGTACACATTTGAAAGACTCAAAACCCAATGTCAAATTGGGACACTTAAAATTAAAATTTTGAATGGTACAAAACGTATGGTAAGAATTGAACAATTTTTCTTATATAAAATTATAATTATTGAAAAATGTTCATATTCATAGTCGTTTTATTCGGTTTGATAAGTATATGTACCTATTAACTTACTAAATAATCATAAAAATTAATGTGGGGAGAACTTTGCTCTACAAAGTATTAGCATGGTCTGAAATCATTACAACATAATTTTGTTATAGGTCATTATATCTACTTAATAAATAAATATAAAAATGTCTCATAAAGTTATAACTTATATGTATTTAATACATCAAAATATGTACTAAATAGAGTTGCTTATGACATTCTTCATTATGTTGATAGCATTGCCTCTTCTAGCATAAGACATAAGGATGAATATATTTCTAAAAGTTTGTAGGTTTTATTTTATAATTTAATATTATTGAATGATAATTTCTACTTATATTTTCTTTTTGGAAAAATTCTTTGGACCTACATTCTGACGAAGTGGTTGGCTGCACCAGTACAGCAGACTTAACTCTTAAATGGCAAAGTTTCAGGGATTTTCGAGTTCCGTCCATCGAGTATCCGATTTTTGACCGCCTGGTGTGCAGCTATTATGGTTCAAACTAATATTACCTACCTAAATATCTAATAATATTAATATTATCTTAAATATGTATTATCCTTTCTCATCAAAATTATTTAAATTTTTCTGGTAATTTTTTTAATTAAATATGCATTTTAATGCAATAAATAAAAGTAAAAATAGTTTAATAGCAAATAAAGTTTGTAAGCTTTAAATTTTAGTTAAAAATTAGTTTTAACCAATGTCACCTTATATTGAATGTTATTATCAAAATGCAGATTTAAGCTAGTGACTTTGTAATACCCATCAAAGTTAGTTGAAGTTTCTACACTGTAGTGACCTCCCTTAAGTGAGGCAGACCCAGTGTTAAAATCCTGGACACGCCACTGCCGAGGTACAATCAGTACCATATAGATATAAAATAATGGTCAGCTATTAATTATACCAAGCTTATGTCTAAAAAGTTTTTTTCAATGCCTATACGAGAAATATAGATTATACATTGAGTTAGAAAGGTATTAAATGTGTATTCACTTACTATATTGTGCTGTTGCAAAGATACGTTCATTAGAAGTTAAAATTTAGGTCGTTACACTATAGGTAGTTACTGATCATTCACACCGACACCACGTATTGTCATAAATGATTTAGACGTTACCTATATCCGATTTAGAGCTGTCTTGGAAATTTGGGTGAATACTTATGGCGACATGTTAAGTGACGACATTTAGTAACAATTCATAGAAACGGAACGGAACGAAACAAATAGCATATTATTGCAGAACGTATTTTAATTGTTTTTTCGTTCAGTCAGTTGGGGGTAGTAACGAGGGTCGGTCAAATACTGTAACCATTAACTAAGACTTGAGATCGTGAGTTTAAAATTTAAAGAAGTTAAGTATCTGTGGTTAAAGAGATTATGTATCTGAAAATCTTGTAAAAAGAAATTACCAAAGTCTCGGTTGATACAGTGAATTTCTAAAAAGGTTTTCGGTACGGTAATTTTACGGAAAAAACTTATTTCGAAGGCACTGAACGGTAATCTCGTTTTTGAATACTGTCGACACTGCGATCGTCTTGACCATGTTTGTGGTTGGCGAACAATGCTTCGAGCCCGGTATAACCATGTTTAATGTACCACGCCGGGTTTAACGTATATTGATAGTGCACTGTCGATACGATAACCGGGTAATATGAATGCACTATGGACGCCACAAACACTTGTCACAATAATTATTGACCGATGCTGTTATTTTCGATTTCGTCGACCGTGCGGGATTTTGAACCTCTTCAAAAGTGAAAAGGTCAGCTGAGTTATAACTTCTAGAAGGACCAGTGACTGAAAAGTCAGTAGAGGTAGTTGGAATACAGTTGTGACAGTCAATAACTGAGGTAAGCCGATTGACATTATAATTATTAATCATTGTACATTTCGTTATTCATCTGATACACATGCCTAACTGACCTTTGTTTCTAGACTATGTTGGGTGGAGGTTTATTTTCCAATAAGCCAGTGGCTGCTCCCACAAACCCCAATAAAGATTTTGAAGTCACACAGCCTCCCGATGACACTGTCTCGGCAATGGCGTTCAGCCCGGCCACGATGCAGCAAAATTTCCTCGTTGCGGGTAGTTGGGACAACAGCGTAAGATGTGTAGACACACGTAGAGTGATGTTGCGAATTGAGATTTTTTTATTTTCATCAGGTGCGTTGTTGGGAAGTCGAACAGAGCGGTAAAACTGTACCAAAATCCATGCAGTCGATGACCATGCCAATTTTAGACGTCTGCTGGAGTGATGACGGCACTAAGGTTTTCATGGCATCTTGTGACAAACAAGTAAAATGCTGGGATTTAGGAAGCAATCAAACAGTGCAGGTGGCAGCTCACGATGCACCCATAAAGACTTGTCATTGGGTCAAAGCGCCATCTTACACTTGTATCATGACTGGCTCATGGGACAAGACATTGAAGGTGTGTCAAATGTTTTTTCTTTGTATAATATACAGATACATCTGATATTGCATTTGATGATAGCTTGTATCAATTATTTTCTCGTATAAGCTATTCATAAAGGTTAATGTAATGTATGATAAATGTTAAACAAAAATCACAATTATCAGCAGCATTTATTCTATATAAAGATGTAATGCAGTAGTTACTAAATTTGTTAGCAAATTAAAATAATTTACCTCAAGTATTTGTTGTCTCAGTCTTACGAACGTACCACATGGCAGATCTTATGTTCACAATAATACATTTTACTCTGTTATTTCTAAAATAAGAGTTCTTTTAAAACTTAAAGGCAAGAATATTATCTAGAGCGTCCCTGAAGATTTTATCGATATTATTTTTAAGTAAGGTATAATCATTTTGAAATGTACGGTTTACAATTGGTCATAACTTAAACATTTTATAATCAATAAAATCATCTGACATGTCCAGGATAATATTATTTTTTTTTTTTAATTTGAATTAAGGTATCAATTACTAAGGTCATTAGCCTGGAATATTCTTGCCTTTAAATTTTATAAGAGGCAAACTTTAACTTTAGAAATTACAGAGTAAAATGTATTATTGTGAATGTAAAATTTGCCATGTTGTATGTTTGTAAGACAGACACAACAAATGCCCGTGTGATGTATTCTTCAGTTGATTCCAGACAGTTTTTAAAGAGTTCAAAATAGGCATTTTTAAAATTGTATGCATGCGAGGTTTGTAAATGTGTTTGTAGGTAGTATGTGATCATTAGTGTGTGCGATCGCTTATAAATAAAATAGTGAAGTGCTCCTGCACGAACACATACAAGTCACTGCCTCAGTTTTCCCTGCATGAACAGTAAACAATTTGTGCTCATTTGTATATTGTACTTTTTGTCAATCCTACCGATAGACCTGATAACCCTATAGGATCTGAAAACTGATTTGAATATGTCTACTTGAGATCGATGAGGCCACATTTTAACGTATTTAATTTAATTTTTGAATTATCAATATTCAAACAAAATTCATAGGAATATAGGAACAACATTTTTAAAAAGTGGCGTTATCGATCTCAAGTAGACATATTAATAAATTTAAATCGGTTTTCAGAAGTCCTATCAGGTTATCAGGTACATCGGAGTATGATTGACAAAAAAATTAGAATTTTCCTTTTGTTATATTCTTAAGAGGGTGCAATACCTGCATGTCTTGTCTTTGTCTTACAAACGTGTGACATAGCAAATTTACGCTCAGCAATTCAAGTTTTATTCCGTTAGCTTAAAAATTAGAGTGAATCGACCTATTATGAAACTTGATGGTAAGAATATTATCTGTGTTTTGTTGGAAGTTTTTTTTACAATAATTCAGTTTTTAAGTGAGTTATAAGCATTTTTAATTTACATTTATTATACAGGCATAAGTCACTTAAAAATGGAATTATCAAAAAACAAACTTTCAACAAAACACAGATAATGTTCTTACCATCAAGTTTCATAATAGATCGAGAATCACTCTAATTATAATAAAACTTGAGTTGCTGAGCTTAAATTTGCTATGTTTCGCTTTTGTAAGATGGAGACAACATATGCGGGTATTGAGCCCTCTTAAAATGCTTATTTCAAGTTGAAATATTAGATTATGTACTTTAAGTATTAAGTCTAATTTATTTTTCATTCAATAGTTTTGGGATGTTAGAAGTTCAGTTCCCATGATGACCATTAATCTACCCGAGAGGGCCTATTGTGCTGATGTGGTAAGTTGATAATATTCAATTTTACTAAAACATAAATTATTAGTGAATCATACTTAATAATAAATAATTAATTTTATCTTGTATTTACTGCTCTTTTTTTTTAAACTATAATTGTATACATACTATCAGCAGTTCATTGTTTTATTGTTTAGGATTATCCTATGGCAGTTGTTGGTACAGCATCGAGGGGCATAGTTGTTTATAAACTCGAAGGAAAACCTGAAATGGTAAAATCTGTTGACTCTCCTCTTAAATATCAACATCGTTGCGTTGCAATATTTAGAGATAAGAAAAAACAATCCCCAACTGGTTAGTAATATAATAAAACATAGATGAAAATTTATATAAAAGTATTTGAATGTATGGGTTTTTATTTCAGGGTTCGGTTTGGGAAGTGTTGAAGGACGTGTAGCTATTCATTATATACAACCACAGAGTTCAAAAGACAACTTTACATTCAAATGTCATCGTCAAAATAACTCTGGAACCATGAATGTCCAAGACATTTATGCTGTATGTATTTGTAAACCTAAACTGTTTCTTATTCATATGTTACTTACTTGATATTTTAACAGGTGAATGATATCAAGTTCCATCCAATTCATGGTACATTAGCAACTGTGGGTTCTGATGCAACATTCGCATATTGGGATAAGGACGCACGTACAAAATTGAAGTCGTCTGAGACACTTGACCAACCAATCACAAAATGTTGTTTTAATAGTAATGGTCAAATATTTGCTTACAGTACTGGATATGACTGGTCAAAGGTTTGTGTATTGATTACTAAGGTCTTAGATTATTATATTATTATTTAATATTTATTGACAGCTATGGTACATTTTAAGAAACCGAAGAGATAAGACGTATAGTCGTGGCATCTTTTTTGAAAACCTTAGCCTTCTTTGTAAAATATAAATATATCAACAAAGGTGGGTGGCTAGGAGCTATAGCCGGGGGCCCCCATTTACTGTGCTTATTTTAGCCATTTAACTGTTAATTCTTTGTATGTATTATGAGAAAAAGTATTGAAATTGTGTAGTTAACACATGTCACATATCAGTTATCAGAACTTAAATCACAGTCTAACTAAAAATTTTTCTTTGCCAAAATACAATGAAACTGTGCTTTTTATAATATCCTTTCTTATATTCTTCACACTTGTGGTTAATAGATTTGTTGTACAGTGCTTTGGTTATAGAGCAATATTATACCAATGAGTATCACGTCTTTATCTATTAAGAAGTAATATTCATGTGCTGATGTCAACGCACTGTTTGTTTTATCTCTCTGGCCCTCGCTCAATATAGACAAAACATATTTACGCAGAATTATTTTTTTTATGTTTTGCAATAATCTTGAGGAAAATCACTCATTACAATAACAATAGTGAATAATATTTTTCTAGGTATGACATATCGATTTGTCTAAATATTGTCTCAAAACAATATTTAAATGTATGAAAAAAAAATCTATTTTGAAATCCAAATAATAATAAAAGAAATAAAACCAATAGGTATTACCCTCAAAAATATTATCATTTATTGTAATAAATGATTTTACTCTAAGATTACTCAAAAATTGTAAAAAGGGATTTTAGGTGAAAGCATTTTATCTATGCCACTCGTTGGTTTGAGAGAGAAAACATATATTCGGCTGACATCCTCTTAATCTCAATACTGTTCACTGTTAAAAAAGTTTATTTATATTTTTATGTATTCATAATTAGAGTTAGAAATCAAATTATATTAAGTTTTTTTGTATTGAGCAATAGTAATAAAAAAAAAGAACTTGCTTCAGACTCAATTTCTTTTTAATTATAAACCTTTTGTTATTCATTTAATTTTCAGGGTCACGAGTATAACAATCCAGCTAAAAAGCCGCAGATTTTCTTAAAACCATGCTTCGAGGATCTAAAACCAAAAAGTAGTACTTAGATGTTTAACTGACTTCAACTGTTTGTTTTCAAAATATATTGAACATTGTATTTAAAATAAATGTACTACAATATTGTTTTCCATCAATATTGTAAAAATAAAAATTGTGTATGATAATAATTCAAATCTAAATATTATATTTAATTTCTTCTTTACTGTGTTATTTTTTTTTACGTGTTTTTAATCACTTGTTATGGAAAAATATTTTTAAAGTATTCAAA
Organism: Aulacorthum solani; assembly: GCA_008528875.1. Lineage (NCBI taxonomy): Eukaryota > Metazoa > Arthropoda > Insecta > Hemiptera > Aphididae > Aulacorthum > Aulacorthum solani. The sequence continues at coordinate 6,981 of PVMI01062984.1, read as the reverse complement.
ATACACTCTCCAACATTGATGAAGATAAGTGTAAAGAATGTTTAGTTGAATACTAAAGAGGTGTTTAAAATTCAAATAACATAAAAATTTTAGAAAGATATATATTACAGAGTACAAACAGTATTTTTATTTTTATGGCCCATAACTTAGTAAAAACCACTGTGTTTGGAATTTGGAAAATTAAAATTAATATTTTGATGTTTATAATTGTGAATTTTATTAAATGAAAAATTGCCATTAAACTAAAAACAAAATAATTTAATCATAGAAATTTATAAAAAAATATAAACTGTGAATATTAATAATAAGAATTTGTGATAGGTAACATTTATACAGGGTGATTTTTTAAGCATTCTCATCCTATTTTTATGCTTAAATTATGCACATAATGAAATTTAGATTTTTGGAATTTGTAAATACTGTTGAAGACCAAATTTAAATTGTTTGTATCACTTAAGGTGATCCTGTGACAATACGAACTTCATTTTTTCAAATAAAAACCCCCATTTTTAATTGTTAAGCAGATATTTTTTTTGAAAACTGATGTATCTAAATGAAAATTCAAGCTAGTAGTTTTTGAGTTATGTAGATGGGGGCTTAGACAATATGAAAAAGTTATCAATCACTAAAGATTTCTCAATGTAAATAATTAGTAAAAATGATCCAAGTATAATAAATAATACTACGTCTATAAAATTATATATAGTTTTTATTTTTACCTAGCCATTCTTAAGGATTATTATCCTTAGTATAAGAATTTAAATAACTCAGAAACTACTCATT
>PVMI01062973.1:0-11995 GCA_008528875.1 Aulacorthum solani | reverse complement strand
TCTTAATATCACAATTTATTTCTTATCCCTTAAAAATGATAATACACAATGCTGTATACCTAAGACCTAACTGTATATAAGTACAACTCAATTTTATATAATTTGAAAAATATTAAATAGGTACTCGAATTCATTTTATATCTTGAAATACGAGTTAGGTATATACCGAGAATTTTATTTCTGTATTAGGTATTGAAGTGTATTATTATTAAAATATATGACAGAGATTATACTTAATACTTATTGCCCATACATAAAATATATATACATAAATACATAACACACATACGTCATAAAGTTTATACCCACCCATGTATATATATAAATATACTCAATTACTATTTGGTGAATTAGCATAGGTTTACCCTGTAAGAATAGAACAAATACGCACGTAAACGAATCGTACACTTTTTTTTTTTAATTAAGAAATCTGTATTCTGTATTATTATTTATTGTTAAATTACGTTTATCAATCATCTCCAAGTTAAAACCGTGTAACAAATAATTAATATTAGTTTTTACTTATAGTCATTATCATATACCTATAAGTGCAATTAATGATAAGTTCATCATCATTCGAAACTGACGACTGTGATTCTTGCAGTTTTTCTGATATTAAAATATTTTTTGAGTTATCGCAATCATTAAATAACTATAATAAGAATTGCCAGGAGAATTATCAAGTTATATGTTATAAAATGTTAAATCTAACCTGTGAAACACTTGTTAATACTTAGGTAAATAAATAAAAAATGTACAAAACTGGGAAACAAAAAATGTATGTTTGTAAAATGTGTGAATTCAGGTCTCGTGAATGTATTTTGTAAGAGCTTTTTAAAATAATTGTTGTAGAGAATTGTTTGAGTTGTGCGCTTATAAAATTACAGCATTAATTGCATATTTGCATCTTAAATTCATAACTGAGCAAAAAATATCCAATGTTTATACATACTTATATATAGCTATAGGTATAGTCATATATTGTAATGTAGGTACCTATTGAAGGTATTAATTGTGTGTATGAAACTATGAAAGCTAAATTGACAAAATATTTTGAAGTGGAATAAACAAATTTAACTTCCACAGTTCCACTTGCGAGTTGTAACTAATGTACCAAGACCTAACTAAAGTAACTATTATAACAATATAATTAAACAAGTATAACAACCATAAGCACAAATACACAAATGTAGTTAACTTATAGGTTATAGTGTTACATTATTTCTGAATAGGTAGGTAATCCTTTAAAACGATTACACACTTTTAAATAATATGTAGGTAAGACATATTAGAATTTATTTGGCAGAAGTCAGTTATACCCGAATTTTGTTCAAGATTTTCGTATGGCATACTGCATAAGTATATTAGTTAGGTAGGTACTATATACGTCTATTATACTAATAGGCATAGCTATATACCATAGATGGTGAACCTATGGCACACGTGTCACGGAGTTACATACGCTCTTTTAGTGACACGCTCAACCTGTTTTTTTTATCATTCAAGCCATGGATATAGGAATTTTTTAAGTTTAAAAGAAAGGTTAGAAAATAATTTTACGCGCAGGTAAAATCAAATCCAACCAACATTTTTATTTGATACACAGGTACAGAAAGTTTCTCCATCCCTGGTATATTCAATACTAGCAATTCCGCTCGGCGTTGTAAGTGCCAAATAGAGGTCCCGTGAGACTCGCTGAGGTTATGTGATTATGCAATCATTATACATTTATATTATTAGGTAGACTCCGCGAGGTACGTACCTATGTGTATAATTTCTAACTCTAAAGTTTCGAAGTTATACCAAGTTTGTCTATTTACTTAACCCGACCAACGACGGGTTGGATCCAATAATGAGCCATCACTTGTCCGATGGTGTTAAAATCTTTAAAGCTGCAGAGAGCCATTTATTCAATCGTCTAGCTATAGTAGATAATATATAGTCACCTAAAGTGATTAAAATGTAATTAACCCACCTGGTGCAGTGTATTCATAATATTAAATAATTTAAATATTCAAACAAAATAGTTGGAAATTTGAAAAATAATTTAAGACATTTTTAGAAAAATGCAAAAAGGACATTAACCACCGGTGAGTTTATTCAAGGTACCACCTACTTAAATACTTGAAGTTTTTTACCAATTATACCTTGTACACCCGTATATACCATTTAACCCCCTGGCATGACGACGGAGAAATAAAGTTTGTAAATTAGGAATGTCACTTACAAAAAAAAATAATAATTCCTACTAATTTCTATTATTATTATTATTTGTGACCAATGGCAATCGTTTATATAAAGAAAAAAATATTGAATTACTATATTTCACTCCTATTTCATTCTTTTCAAATTATATTTTGGTGACAAAAAGTAGACTATATTTTTCTTCAAGTCCCATCTATCTCTATACCTAAATTCATCAAAATTAATTCAGTGGTTTAGGCGTGATAACGTAACCGACAGACAGAATGACTTTCTTATTTATAATAGGTATATTAAGTATGGATTGTATATTTGTTAAATTTGTATACACTATTATATTATAAATGTAGGTAGTGGTAGTGCTTACTATAGGGGCATAGTCTATCGATGTAATACAACTTATGACGTTGGTGATGAACTCGTTCCATTTTATTGGTTGTATATAAATATTAAATATAAAACTATTCTATTCGTCCACTTTCATTGCATCAAATGTAGTTAATTATAATTTATCCATCCATAGTAAAATGGCTATAAAGTGTAAAGACATGGGCCCCATATGCCTATAAAATTAAAAATCGCGGAACTTAAATTATTATATTATAATATCAAGGCTTAAAAATTATAATAATAATGTTTTATACAATATTATTCCAAATTATTTTTACAATTAAAAAAGGGAGTTGCATAGGAGGTAACCGCTCTACTGTACCTACTACCTACAGTATATGTGGAGTGTACCTGGTCATTGAGTCAGTCACAGTAATGTATGTGTTAAAAGTTGAGCGTAAATCCAGAATAATTTTATGTGAACGCCTGAAGTTAGAATTTTGTCAAAACTCTAAAATATCTCGAAAATTTGGAAATTATTTTGTAGTTATAGATGTTAGAAATTCATGAAACATTTTCTTTTCATATCTATTATGATTTGAAAAATTAATACTAGTTTTTCCACCTATAAATTATAATAAAAAAAGCTTCCCGGAATGTCATATTCATTTTTTATAAGCGTATGGAGTTCAAACAACAACATCGAATATTCACTAGTAAAATAACCCCTAAAATAACTATTTACCACCTTATACAGTTATACCTACCATAAAATGGTATAAATAGGCTATAAATGTAAATGTCTTTGAAGTGTCATAATATACCTATATAAAATATAATATACCCAAAAGGTTCAAGTGCCATGAATAATATTTTTGAATTACAACAGAATAATTAAAATTGTTATTTTCTGTTTGAATATGAATCTATATTTGAACCTAAATGTTTATAACAAATTAAAAAATATTGTGCTTATCTGTACCTATATTTGTTAAGATTTTTTAATTTCAGAATAAACCGTATAATATTATGTACGCATAGGTACTGTAGGACGTGGCCCAATAAATCGTTTATTTCACATTGTATAATATTCGTACATTATTTTGTTATATAGAGTGAATATACAAACTACATAGTACATACATTTAACAATAAAATTGTAAGATATACCTAATAGTATTATCCATATAATGATAAAAATAGATTGTACCTATATTCAATGTTTAATATAGCTTTCATATCAAAAAAAATTAATTGTGTTTAAGACACATAATTTATACACCTGTAAACTGTAATTTACACAGTACTAGTTTATGTTAAGAATAATTTAGTTACATTTTAATTATATTCCGGTTCTTCATATTAAAATATTATTTATTTAAAACTGAAGTGATTCGTACGGTTTGTCTGTTTCAAGTGTTAACAAGTGCAGCTATACCGTTGTGAAAAAAAAACCGTATATATATTATGTACCCATGTCGGAGTACATAATTGACTATTGTATTATAAATCGTAATACTATAATGGTATATATACTTATTATATATTATATTATCTGTAGTGAGTCTGTGACCAAACATTTTTTAAAATTATATTATGTCCATAATATGTTTTGTACGTCATATTTTTGGTTTTAAGCAACAAATGATGTCGGATAATAATTGTTAGTAGCTATTATACTAATTAGTGTAGTTATAGGCGTTTCCGAATAATGTGTACAATGTTATGCTCAAAAATATACAGTCAGATGTGGTTTTTTTTCGAGTGGCAGACTGATAATCTCTCTTCGGTCGGTGACACAACGAAACCCAGGACTTAGGATATTAATATGGCCTATGAAAAAATATAAATATCATAATTCAAAATACATGACATTACAATTTTACATTGTATATAATAAACCGAATATAAAATTATAAAATTCACTCTCGACTACAGTCAATGCAAAAAAATCAAAAACCTTTGTGTTTTAGACGTTATAGCCTTTTAGGCGACACACTATTTCGAAATTCCGTATTTCAGATTTTTGTTAGGGGGCGGGGAGTGGTATATATTTTTTATGATCCCCAAAACACCATCCTATAATATAATTAATACAATCAAAGTGTTTTATATATATATATAATATATAATATTATACCTATGTTCTAATATCAACACCTATTTTTGATACCATAATATATAATGAGGCGAGCAAGTTATTTTTGAATTAACAGCCATAGCTCTAAAATAAAAATTGACTGAATGAGAGATATTTTAAATTTAATTTATGAGATTCTGAACAGAATGATATCGGTGATGTATGAATATTGAATATATTATATTAGTTTAAAAATGGCAAAGACTTTATATATTGTGTGATTTATAGTATAAAAATGCTTCAGTCTATAACTTTAAGTGCGGTTTTAAGCTTGTGTTTGACTGGGAAAGAGTAAAAAAGGGAATATTTTCGTAAGAAAAGTTGTAATTAAAAAATCAATAACTGTGAATACTTAAAATTTTTATACCAACCATTTATGTTAGATATTAGTGTATCTTCTAGACATAATATAATTTTAAAAACATTGAATATCCTTCTGTGATATCTATAGACATTTAACATGTTTTACATCTATTAGTATTTTTTGATTTGATTACCGAAATGGATAATTCACCTGTAGCGGATTGAATATAAGTATATAACCCTTTTTATGGATCAAACATGGTTCAAATTACTCTCTAAAGTTTCCTGATACCTATATCTCTAAGAACAATTTGAAATTTTCTTTAAACCGGTCAAGTGGATTTGAGTACATACATTCAACCATCATATTTGTTTTAATATATAATTTTTTTTTATTCTAATCCTCCATAAATGCAACGATTTGATGCATATGGTTTTACCTCATCTGTCCGAGTAACTAATGGCAACCATTTATGTACAAAAAAAAAATACTAATTTTCTTCTAATTTATTATACTATTATTATTATTATAAGTTTAAATAAACTGTAAAATATAACAACGGAAACCATTTATAAACAAAAAAAAATTTCGATTCCCATAGTTTTCAGGTTTTAACAAATTTTTCAATTGTCCATACTATCTTTTTAAAAAATCGAGTAAATCGTTTCAGTCGGTCTCAAGTGACGAGATAATTAGTACGAACAGCATTTAATTTTTGTATATAAACGTAGGTTTCAAAAATCAGAATATTTGAATACATTCATAAATAAAGGAGAAAATGAGGGTAAGCTTTCTTGGTGAAACACCCTGTATACAAATTACATAGTCACAATTTTAGTTATAACTTAAGAATATATGCATTCACAAATTTATAATAACCATTTAAATTTGAAGTATTATATTATTACTTAAATCATAATTTCAATTGTAATACCTGTAGGCTTGAAAGTATGATATTGCGATAGCTTCTTATCATGTTGTTTTTACGGATATTTAAAAAAAAAAATGTATACTTATTTTTTTTATTGACATTTAAAATTCAAAGTTAGATGAAATTGGATATTGAAACGTAAATGTATGATATTAATTATACATTCTATTGTAATTCATAAAATAATATTCGTTTTGACATTTTGACTTGAAACTTTTCGCCTTTACTAATATTGTAATTTATTTCACTTACTCAATAATATTTTCAAAATATTTAGATTAATTTTAAGCTATTGATAATGTGAACCTATTAATTACACAGTTAGACTATTATAAGTTAATAAAAGCTATAATATAAATAATATAATTTTATTAAAAATGTATCATTGTAATTGTTTCATTATTATTATTATTATTGTATAAAAACAAATCAGGTAATACATTTTATTATATTAGGGTAGGTATGCGATTAAATAATGAAAAACATTATTTCAACTAAGCTACGCTTAACTAAAGCAAGAATACATTTATAATGATAATAATAATAATAATAAAGTATTGTTAAAAAATTGTGTGATCTTATATAATAGGATTTCATGTACAAGGTAAAAAAGGCCAAGTTGATAAAATATATGCCGCATACCCCTTATTCTCATCCGTAAATATGACACTGCTACCCAGCACAGCCATGCATTCAAAATCCTAATCCCAAATGTATTCCCCCGAATGACCGAATGTTTTGTAGCGCTACAGGCCGATGGCCGGTGGCCCTATCGATAATAATTATTAATTTTTTCCGTTGTACAAGCGTAAACAAAACCATCGAAGATCCTCACACACACACACACACACACACACACTCGCAATCCAATCGCACATAATATACTAATTTAAGTATATAAGTCACAAAACTGTATGTATATATATCACTACAAGCGTAAATGCGCGCGCGGCGGTGGCGGCCACGGCTGAGGTCGATGACCGGCGATAACTGTTGGCACATGTTGCCCCGCCGTGCGCGCGCACCCCGCCGTCCAACAACCGCCGCCGCCGCCACTGCCGCCGCAGTTCGTATACATTCGCAGCACACGCTCGGACCGCCGCCGCCCGGCTCCCAAGTTTGCGCCGACACCAGCTCGCGATCGTGTCTCTCCGCAACCGTCGAAAGCCCGCCAACGCCGCCGTCGCATTCTCACGAGTCGCACGCGTTCTCTCGTTTCCGCGGGTTTTTGGAAAACATTAAGCCGTTATAAAATATTAATTATTAATAATACACTGCGCTACACAATAATATCATCAACCGCTGTCGAGCCATCGGGTTTTCTAGTGTTTTTTCTAGTAGTATTCATGTATGTAAAGATCAAAATTTAGCTTTTTCTGTTGCATGTTTACGTTTTGTTTCGATTGTTTTTTTTCTGTGTGTTGATATTAATCGGCCGTGGTCTTTTGTTCCCGTCGAATAATATTGTTTTTCGTCAAGTTGTGCAGTGCGTCGGTAATACCTACTACCGTTCAATATCCGGGAACTGATATCAAATCGAGTACAGTTTTGTCACTTATAAACACTCACATAAATATATATATATATCCGCATGTGATTTATATATTTATCTGCTATTACGTGTTTTTTTTTTTTTAGTGCGTCACGTGTCTTGTGCAGTGGACTATATGCCTATAACGTCAGTTATAGCTACTCGCTGACTGTATACGCGGGTGCGCCATTTCCTTGTCCACGACAGGACGACTGACGAAGGTTTATCTGATCCGATCTATCCTTAGGGGAGGGGCATACAAATATCTCGTATATCTTGTGATCACAGTAATATCATATTAACTTGTCCCTGTCCACGTTTCAGTAGTGTAGCCGATACGCCACGACATTTTTGCCCACCGCGGTGTATAGGTGTACAATGCGACTTCGTTACTTTTCGTCCCCGTACAAATCACTTAGAACAAACACCCACGTAAGTATAACATCGCCGGAAAGGTATGTGCAAAAGATAACTTTTCCCTAGTCACCCGAATACCACTGCCACCCGAGTTTGTACCGGTGGCAGCTCGTAATAGGAGCGTTGTATGAGCGATTTCCGCCTGTGAATATAAGTACGACCCACGGGGATAGATCGGATGAGATATTCGTGAAATGCATATAATATATTATACCTAATATATATATATATATATATATACACACATACACACACACACACACACTTACGACGGTGTATGTATATATAATATATATATGTGTGTGTGTGTGTGTATGCATGTATTTATACACACATAGGTATATACGAAAGACGCGTGATTGGTTTTTTTGTGTTTTAGGTGAAAAATTAAAATCTAAATTGTCACACGTACAAAATTATACATATATGTTTGACGTGCGCGACGTCGTTTCGTGTGCGGACGAATCGTTCGATGTGTACGCGTTTCGCGAGGTGTCGTCGTCGCCGGCCGCACATTTTCGCCGGCGATAAACACGATGATCGGGCGTGACGGCTCTCGTGAGTGCTGTGGGCGACATTATTTCGGGCAAACCGCTAGTGGCCGCCAGACGTTTAGCGGCACGTAAACTTTGCTGATACGTCAATAATAATAATATTAATAATATTAATTATCCGTCCACGCGCACCTCAACACAGCTGCAATATGCCGGCGTATGTCGTTAAAATGTAAGTTTTCATTCAGTTTTCACAGTACAACACTATTGTTTAGTTTTAATTTTTATTAGTGTGACGTAATCATGTCATGGTTATCAATGGCATCGTCAACCAGGGTTGGGCACTTGGGCAAGTTACAGTGCTTGATGTAACTGGATACAATAGTTACTCTAATTATTGTGGGTATCTATAGTTACAAGTTGTATAAGTTACATATTCTATTCAGAGAAATTGATTTCAAGTTAAATGTCATAAACAAATATGAAATATTCATATAAGTTTTATACAATAAAGCAGTCAGTCAATAAAATACAATATAATTAATTCGAAAATGTCATACAACATTATTTATTAGGTATTCATAACACAATTATAACTAAAAACAAAAACTATTTTTTTGATAAAAATATTTTAATACTTTTATTGGTGTCTACTTTATTAAATAGTAAAAAAAATGCCAATACTTAAATTATTTAAAAATAATTAATTTTGTGTAAAGTATTAAATACATCTTATACTTGTACGATATATGTTATGACTATTATGATTCTTACTCAAATACATTCTCTAAAAAAAGATTATGGAATGTTCATATAATATACTGAAGTATTTTAATTGGAGCTTTTAATATTAAAATGTTATAATTTAAAATTCTTTATTTTCCAAAAATATATCATTTAAAATAACTAAAAATGACAATATATGACCATATTAATATTGTTTAAATGTAAGTCACTAATTTATGTAACATTGATACATGTATATAACTGATTACTGCCCATCCTTGTTACCACCTTATCACTTATAAAATATAGTTAAATTATCATTTATTTTAATTTTTGAAACAGTTGGTGAATTGTTGTGCTTTTATTTATATCAAATAATAACAATGATATAAGTAACTTATTTTCAATTCACAGTTGTACGGTAAGCAATTCACTCCATTGCTTTCGTGACATAATATTATGTGACATATGTTTCTATTATTCACTGACGTTTACTTAGTTAAATCCTAAATGATGACACCCTAGTCAATTTAAGTTCCTAATAAACTACCTTATCGTTCCGAATGGTGAGATCGTCATTCGTCATCGTGGTGAAATTGTATTTAATTGTACGACGTTATCGTTCGATGCATGATCTGTAATAATTAATAAGATATTATCGATGGAGTATAGTGTGAGGCAATAATAACATACCAGATTTTGGTTTTCGGACAAAAACACAAGAAATTTAACTTAAAGTACATAGAAAATTATATTGAAAAACTTGAGTTGGCGCGTGTACGTGGAAAGTTGAACGGTCGAAAGTTGTGGTCTATATTTATACGTGGTTCGAGCTCTCCCGCGAGCGCGTCGAGTTCAACGACCGACTCGAGTGTGTGTGTGTGTTGGGTGCGCGGAGGCGCGTTAATTGGCAACCGGAGTGCGAGAGAGACTTGCGACGTCGTGTTTGCGAGGAACTGCAGTTCGTACATTATTTTATTTGTATGTTTCGGTTTGACAACTTATGTAACAGAAAAATGTATGTTAAAAAAAAATTCGTTTATTAATAATTTAAGTATAACAATGTGATAATGTTACCCTAAAATAATTGTTAATCTATTATATTATTATTATGTACTCCGTTGGAGGAAAGTCGATGACGGCAAACATGGAGTGAGAAGACGAAACTAATAATAATAAAAATATATAAATAGCCTAACGTAAAAGAACCGGTTTAACTGGCCTTGGCCTTGTTCGGCGTCACGGCTTCTTTACTTTCTTATAAAAAACAACAAAAAAACTGCATGTATCGAATTTTGTTTGGTCGACGGAATAACATGAGAAATTTTTCTTTATTACTCATTTTCGTTGTTATTATGATGTATTTTTTTTTTACGGCATTACCTGGTTGCAAATTGCCCCTGAATATAAATTTTGAAATTACTTGGACTGATGATCGATAATTAAGATGATACAGCGATGATCTAGCTCCGAATTAGGAAAAATCGTGACTAGAAGCGGAGGAAAAATCAGTTATTCTTTTTTATGTTCAGGGTATACAAATAATAACCGAGGGCGGCGTTGCGGGGTCGTCTGGGGTCGTTGCCTCATTACTGACCTACATTCAGATTCCGAACGAGAGCAACGACCGCTCGGGCTGCGTTCGAGCTAGCGGTGGCGGATAGGTAGTCGACGGGTGCCCAACGACCGCACGTGTAAACTCAACGCTGACGACAGATCTTTTTGTTCGTCATCTTTTCGGGTTCGGCGTTCTCTCCCCTGTTATATTATAATATTATACTGGAACTCTTACCCTCTTGCTTGCCTTTTTATTGTTTTATTGCAAACTTATTTCTATTTGTTAGGAGACCGCGATATCATAATATTATTGTAGTCGTGACGTCATTGCATGAATTTTGCACATATTTTCCGTGGGGTTTTCATCCATCGTTGGTTATTGTATTGATTAATATTATTTGTTAATACTTATTATTATGTAGGACTGTTAAATCTTCGCTATAGAGTACCAGTGCTGTATATATGCAAGCATGTATAAGTAAGGCTGTAAGTGATATTGTAAAAATATTTCACGTATGTATGTTGGATTTTTTTCGACTGCAACAATTGAAGGTTGAGGTCTTATCATCAAGTTCATAGGCCACATACACCTATATATATGTGTATATTACTCCACACGCGCTTATGTATGGGTATAAATGTACGGGCAAATGTTATTGTATACTATTTTCATAATTCATTATCAACGGAACACATTATTTTAAGTTTTAAATCAAAGTTAAGTAAAATATGTCTTTATAACACAAGGTATACTAAAAGTTTAAGGCCTTGTATCTTATATGCATAATATCCAAACTTTCAAACTTCTTTAAAAACTTATGTATAAGTAATAGGTATGTCTTATTGTTCAATAATCTTTAAAAATTAAAACATTTAAGCAAATTACTTAGTTTGTATAGTTTTTACATGGTATTAAAATTGTTTATGTTTAAAATAAATAATTAAAGCATACTATTAATAATAACCTCTCATTATCTTATATCTGCTTAAAATGACATTAGTTCTGTTACTGTGTGTATACAATATACAGTTATTGTATAATATAAAATGGATTATGTATTATGATTATGCGTGTAGTAAGCCAGATGCAGTTAAATAAACTATAAGCCTTTTGATTACGAAAGAATCTTGAAAATTACATTTGTCATATTTAAAATTCTTGGGAACATTTCTTTACAGTGGTCAGTAGGAATACAATAGTTCATAGTAAAAACTTAACAGCCAAATTTTCTAAAGAAAGGTAACGATACCAGGCAATTATTTTATCATGAACAACTCAATATTTAAAAAATATTGAAATAAAACATTTTTATATTGTTTTCTAGTCGTTTTAAAAAACAACATTTAAAAAAAAAATTTTTTT
>PVMI01062930.1:0-23127 GCA_008528875.1 Aulacorthum solani | reverse complement strand
TCTAAAACCAACAGAACTTAATTTTAATATGTCAAATAAGTAATTTATAACTCATTTATGGTAAAAGTCTTTTGAGACTCAAATAGTTGTTTACTCTTCTTACTCATCTAAATACTAAAAATAACACTAATTCAAAAATCAATAGCATCTCAATCATAGCCAAGTAAATTTAATTTAAATACTTTAGTATTATTAATATCTAATGTTTATAGAACATTTTATGTTTCATGTGTCCACCAAAACACCATATTTGAATTATTTAATCTACTGAATGCTTGAAATAAATATTCTATTTTTGACCTTACATTTAATAGAGTAATGCACATTTGATGAACACATTGAGATACTATGCCGGTAGTTCCAGTTATTGAAACTAAACGTTGATTTAAATTGGGTAACATTCCTGATGCTATTTGTATGTCAGCTCCACTTGATCTTCTAATTCTATTTATTTCACTTCCTCTTTTACCGATAATGAAACCACATTGATATATTGGCATAATTAATGTTACAGTCAACAATCTTCTTAGGCCATTCTGATCACCATTTCGTCTCCCAGAATACTAAAAAAAAAAAAAAAGGAATTTTCAAATTTATTTTTTTCATAAAAATTCTTACTTCTTGGATTTTTAGTCCAATAAGTTCAGTAGCTTGACAAATTGTATCTGGAGTTCCAGTTATTTTCACAATATGTTTTTGATTCAAAACATTATTGATTTTAATTCTAGCACTAGACTACAAAATAATTAAATTATTTTAATAAGAATATAAATAGGTTGGACAATCGTTAAACTATTTACTTGGCGTCTTATAGTATTTATAGTTTTACCAATCACATTTCCAATTTCCTGAAATTGAAAAAAAATGTATATTATCATAAAAATGAATATAAAATAAAGTGCACACATTAATTAAATTAGCTTACAATTACTTAGCTATATTTTAAAAGATACTAACATAAATCTTAGAATTATTGCCTACTTAGACTATTTAGAAACATAATTTAGAATTGTAAGCAGTTATTAAAAAAATAATAATATGAATAAAATTTAAAAGTTAATCAATGTTGATTTTTGTTTATGTCCAACAAATTGCCAGATTGGTAGTAACTAATTACATATTAAAATAAAAAGAAAATAATTAGTAAAAAGTTTGAATTATAAATTATAATCATTTATTATTAACCTAATATAATTTTTATGAGCAGTTTAGGGTTAATTACTTTACTCGTTAATTCAAACATTTTTATTTAAATTACATTCGTCTTACCTAAAATAAATTTTATCAAGTTACAATACCTTTTTATGAATGAAGTAGTGCGTTACAAATAATGTTAATTTTTTTTAACCACATTCAGTTTATATGATTCAATTATTATGTATATATTTTACAATGTTAGACCTATTATTTACGAATATAGAGTATGTATAATCATCTCCCCTATATTTATATAAAGCCATATACTTAGATAGGTACTTCACTTATAAGTCTTAAATCATTATTCCTTTTAATTAAATATTATTTTTAAACCGAACACTTTTCTTTCTGCAAATAAAGTAATATTATTAATTCCTGGAATGTTTAATAATAATATTAATTGTTATCAGAATAGAAATAAATGAAAAATTGATTTAATTAATTTTTCTGGAATATCCTATCTCCTTGTTTTTGTAATACATTCAAAACTATTGTTTTAATAACTTTTAAATTCATAGAAATTGCATTTAAAAATTAATTTTGTTACCATTGCATTACTTCAAGTATTCAGTACATTGTAATGAAATTACTGCTGCATTACTGAAAAAGTAATTGTGTTACAGTAATTTATAGTTTGCGTTACGTTATTAGCCAACACTGCTTAAGAACACATTATAGCATAAATATATAAAATAGTATATAAATATACGACATTTAGGTTGTAAAAGTTTTGTTCAATGGGTAATAGGTTAGGTAGCTTAATTAAGTTCATAATTTACCAATATTATCAAACCTAGGACAATAACAATAATCTGTGACCTCTCGGTGGTTGTAAAATACAATATCATACTTTTATGGTATTATAAAATATTCTAGATAATCTTCTCAATATTAAGAAAAAAAGAAACAAGAAAGTATTGATAATGTTACGGTCTTTAAATTAAATAATAGATTAATTGACTTAATATTGAAAATAAGACTATTGAAATTTAGATTGTAAATAGATACAAGCAACAAATAAATGTGTACCGTGCTCTTAAATAACATAAAAATAAAATAATATACAACATACTCGGCTAAGAAGTAGAATCCGTAATGTTAACATACTGGAGTGTGATCTGGTCGATCCGTTTTTGTTGAACATAGATTTATTGGAACTTCCTTGTGTGTTTTCCATTTTCACCTTAACAGATACTGTCAAAAGTATATCATGTAATATTTTATATTTAGGTACTTAATTAATTACAGGTAATATAAAAGTGGTCAAGATACTAAGACAGGTTAACAAGTGTCAACTGCACCTACCTACTACCTAGGTAGCAATATAGTATGCGAATTAAACACACGACGTACTTACGATCGCTGCAAATTGAAGTTTGATTTTATTAATTAGTAATTGCTCGAGTAAATTTCATGAGTAAAATAATCGGACATTTATTATTTATTGTTGTAATAACTATGTGATATGATAATATTTTGATAGACGGACGGTTGAATCATTGATAGTACGCATAGTAATATTGTATTCATATGGGATATACGAGAAGATAAATAGTGTTACCGTCGATAAAAATAAAAAAAAATACTCCTCTAGGCCTCTCTACAGACAAATAGTACGATCAGTGATAGCCACCGTAAACAAACTACCTACCTACATTGTATCAAAAAACAATAGTATATACGAACATACTCGAAGAAGTACGTTACTTGGTAGAAAATCGGCGGCGGATATCCAGCGGGTGAGCGTGGGTGTCATGAATGACGTCACCGGTGACGCCGTCGTGTCACAACAGCTCACCTGTTACTATAATACGGTACATTGCCACCGGCCACTGCAGTGAGTATTTATAACAAAACATTACAATACACTTACGTTATTTATTAATCATCCAAGTGAAACCCAATAATGATTATTTATTGCTCCGGCAGTTACGGTGCGTAGAACGTCGTATCCGATCAGTCAAGGTGTTTTTAATTAACCGTTACCGTGAGCTCGGGCCTGTACCTAACCTAACCTGTATATTAATTATAAAAATTAATAGATTAGCATGAATATCATATATTGTAATACTTAATACCAGACAGTTGTGATGTAGCTTATTACCAGCACACGCGATTGACAAAAAGGGTAGGTCCTAACCTATGATAATTTGAACATAAAATTTAATTTTTAATATCCATCGAGGATGGTGCAACAATGGTGTCCAATTTCTCAAACAAAACTAACCTTCGGTCGTGCCGACTACCAGGCGATGCTACGGGTTCGGGGCTCAGTGTGACCAGTCTGTGGACCATAGGGTCCGCTGCCCTTACAATATTACCGTATTTACATCTGAAATATTATAGGGTGCTTACATTCGGCCCCCTTGATAAATGGAATCGTCCTCGAGTATATGCGACCCCAGTTTAGGTATACAAAATAATTTACAAATTAATATCTACCTTGATAACTGCCTTGATCATTACCTTTCTAATTATTATTAAGTATTAACAATTTTGCATAAACGATAATAAATTATGTTATGATAAGAAATACGATATTATAATTGATAAGAAATTTGCTTTTGTGCTGTCTCTAGCCATTTTTGATTCATTTTGACCAGTGGCACCTGCCAGACAAAATTATTTTTGCATTTTTTTTATATATATTTTTTTTTCGTTGAATAATAAAATGACTAAAAAAAAAATGTTGGACTTTTTGTTTCCAAAATTATTGTAGTTTTAAAATTAAGCGTACAGTGGTTTCTAAAATGTTAACGAATGCGATAATTAGAGGTGTAAACGATTTAGCATTAATTTTCTCCTTGCAACACAACTTTAATTTTTATGCGGTACATAATAATACTAATTATAATAATCATAATAACTATAATAGTAATAATTATAAAAGTAGAGTGCATAAATTGTTTGTATAATATACGAAAAATTGATAAACCGTACATTTTGGTTATCGCTGAAGGAACAAAATAATTAATTCACTTGTAACTTTATTGATATTTATCCGATATTATTTTACTGAACGTCTTTGGATTTGTAATTTATTGGTACACATTTTAGTACTGATTACGGTTGTAAATGATTTTAACAAGCAGAGACGCATGTATGCGTCCATGGCACTTGACGGTTGTTGTATTGTGGACGCATTTATGCATATATGGCACTCAAAGGCAGTTACGGCGTTTGATGGGAGGGGTATTCCGTGCAAATGCCCGGGGCAGCGTGGTTAGGGGGAGACGTGCCCCATGTCACCTTATTTGTTTTCATATAAGTGTAAGTTGGTACCATTTAGTTCCATAATCATCAAGGGCCCTACCAAAAATATTGCCCAGGGCCCCAAAATATGTAGTGCCGTCACTGTTCAAGGAGCTAGACGCTCGTATAAAGGACCGATGGACAGACGCAGTCGCACGTTCGGGGCATTGGACGGACTCTATAACGTCGCGTAACAGGTTACTGTTCGGATTTTTCCGCAGTCGTTCACGGAAATTACGCGAACGAATAAAGACCTCGTAATATATGGATCACAATTTCCCAAATTCAACGACGTACACGGATTTCACTTGATTTCACTCAAAGCTAGGGATGCCATACGTCCCGTATTATAAGGGAACTTCCCGTAATTCATGACAGTGTCTCGGTGTCCCCGTACAGATCCAATATTGTAAAAATGTCCCTTATTATGAAATTCTCGTCCAGTATGTCCCGTAAAAATAGAACACATTATTGTTTAATATTTTTATATAATATTATATTCAAAATGTGTTTTCAAATGTCAAGCCAAAACCCAAAAATATTTTTAACCATTGATTAACTGATAAGTTGATAACATATTAACATAAATGTTTCCGGTCTATGCGTTCCTATCACTTACCGTTCAGTAAATAATTTGGAATCTGGTATTCTGGTTCCTAACATCAATACCCAAAGTCAAGATATGCTTACTGTAAAAATGTTTTTCAAAGAGAATTGTGCTGAGTGTCATGCATTATTATCTACTAATGAAAATTTATTGAAACAAATTCAGTTAACTCAAAAATATGAAGGAAATAGTGACATAAGAGAAAACTAAAAAAAGTCTGAATCATAACTAAGTACAAAGTTTTTAAATTTCTATTTTTTAATAACAGTATATATTGGTTTTTTTTCTTTACAATTTTTTGCATGGGAATATTTATAATTTTTTTGTTTAATAGTATTGAGTTTTAAAGACTGAGGTATAGACCTACCGTTAAGTTTTAAAATTATATTTTAATTGTTTTTTTAAGCATATTGTTATTTATTACTAAAATGTTAAGAAAGTTCCTTAACTCTTGAGTCTTAACTATAACTCAATCATTTACCAAATAAAATATTTGTGATCATTTTAATCTTTAAATTATCTGTATAAGTTTATACAATTCTAATTTTATTATTAATAATGTTATGAAAATAAAATTTTTATGTTTATTTAAATAAATAATAAAATTAATTGTTTGAATAATGAATATTATTAATTGTTGAAAATTATTTTATTATTTTTATTTAACTAGCTATTTTTTCTTACATTGTGAAATGTTTTGAGCAATATTTTTAAATGATTTCTTAAAAAGCATATTTTCATAAAATAAACTGTATAAAATTATAAAACTTATCAGGCTGTAACATACTGGGATGGTAGGTACCCAACCCCCCCCCAACCATAATTTAATTGTTTATAGTTTTGAAATCTGGCATCCCTATTCAAAGCGATATCACACTTATGAAACGTTAACAAATTGCAGTAATTAATTGATCGTTCCTATGCTCTCAAGTTAGGATAATAACAAATTTGACATAAATTAGCATGGATATATTGTGTATATTGTACCTATTAAAATACATTTCTGTATGCTCATTGCTTTGCTAATTTCTCTAGCGTTATACCATGGTTAAGATTTAAAACGGAAAATAATAGACTTAGTGGTTTGGTGCTTCTGCATGTTCATAGAGATATCAAAGTAGACATAGATTCTGTTGTAGCCGTCATTTCAAAGGCCAAACGCCAAAGACTTTGGTGAAAAAAATGTAGACAATTTCTAAGTGAATTAAAGAATAGTATTTTATTAGTAAAAAAATATAGGGTGTACAATAACTTGCGTATTGCGTGACGAGAAGTTGCTGTGGTCTCCATGGCTATGATACATCTCCTAGGGCTGACCTCCGGGCTCCCGTATATGTGGTGTAGTTGCTACTTGTCCGTTTCTCGGGCGTGGTCTTGTTTTTGGGTGTTGTTGCCATTTAGAGAAATTAGTTAACATGATTTCTAACTTTGTACCCGGCTGTTATGGCCGCTTAGTTTCAATAGTTTATTGCATTCTAGGTGGTCAACCACTTTCGTACATTCGATGTTTTGTTAACCAACTCAGTGTCTTACCGTGTCTTACTGAGCTAAAAAAAGACGGACATTTATTTCGAATGTTGCCTTTTTTTTTTATAATTATTTATTAATTCAAAAAATGATTTTCGTATATTGTGATGAAGTTAATTTAAATATAAACTAGATATATTGTTTATAAAATGTATTAAATCATGTAATTTTCTTTTTAACTAATACCTGTACCACTGAATATTTGCAAAACTAAATATGATATTATCTGGTATTTATATAGATGAAATTTAGTATTATTATCTTTATCTTTATCTAGATAAAGTTGAGTACTATTAGCTTTATCTTCATCTAGAGAAATTATTAGCTATCCATTCCCAACACTGACAATTTCTTCATGAGTTAAAATTATAAATCATGAACTACAATTTTACCATTTTAACAGTCTACAACATGAAATTTTGTTGTACATTATTTTTTTTATATAATCATGGGGCGTGCAATTTACAACCGTTTTTTTATTCCAGAGCTTACATTTTATATTTAAATAATGTTCATAAGTGCTTAATTAATTATAATATCATTACAATACTAGTGAATAATTGTGTTGGTATAATTATATAATGCAAATAATATTTTCTTTTATTTTATAAAATAATGATTAATAATAGTGTTAGTATAGTATTAAAATAATAATTGCTTATTTCTCTTTAGTATAAGTATAAAATAACAATAATAATATTTATAAAATCTTTCACCAATTATTAACTATAAAGTGAATAATTTATCCAAAATTATTAGACTATTATGTTATTATTTACATATTTTTTTAAATTATTTATTTAGTTTAATCAAGTATGTACCTAGGATCTTGAGTCATTTCGATTAATTTCAAAAGTTCCTTACACTCTCCTTTACAATGTTCCTTCATAAATAACTCAATGTTTCTAGTTATTTTATTTAGTCATTTGAATTCGAAAGGTTGGTTAATCTTTTATTAGCTTTTAATGTGAATTCGAAATCCACTATGAAGGAACGGACCTGAGAACTAAAAATAAGATTACATCATTAATTATAACATATTTAAATTGATTAATAAGTGAGTATATATATATTGTTTTATTTTTTATTCCTCAAGTCGATTAAATGATAGTATTCGTCTTTGTATCTATGGCGCATATTGTTAGACACACCGATCGATCCGGTTGCGGATTGTCCATGATTGTATGCACGAAAGCTGTGACTGATGTCATTCCTATGTTCAATATTCTTCTCGTCGTTTCGGTCAGGTGCAATGATCACAAAGTTCACAACAACCTGGACATTACTTGAAAACTAAACTAAACCCTACTGAGATCCCTCTTGAGTAGTCTACAGTAGGCATACGTCGAACTGGATGGCCTCTCACACAACGGATATACGCTGCTGGCGGACTTACGCGGGGACTACTTATGGCACCGACGTTGATAATCAACAGCTGCCAAGTTTGACGGCGATGATAACAATATAAATTATAATGCAACACTTACGAATCCAGTGTTAGTGACAAATGGGACTGTAATTTTAAATTATTAGCTTTATAACCTTTTCAAACACTTTTATCAATTTTTCGTTGTGATTTTGAAAATTCGTCCTGTGTATGTTTATATCATCTAAATATACTGAACATTGTATACCATTGTTTTGTTTCGACCTTGAGTATTTCATATTCACTATCATAGAGTATTTTATATAAATTGGTTTCATTTACATGTTTATTCCCTCTGAAATGTTTAACATGCTAATTATAGCTCTCCCATTATCTCATAAAACATGTCTTTTATAATTTGTTGTTTATGAATGTATATGATTTTACTTTCAATTACTGGGTCAGCAACTATTATTTGTACAATGGTTTCAGATAGTGGATTTAATGTAAGAATCGTGAAACCAAATTCTAACCTAGTAACGACTTCGTTTGTACAAAGTTGTATAGGTGTCTTAAATAATTATCTCGTTATTCGAAATATCTACTAGTACTTAATTTTTTAACAAAAATGCATGTCCTAATATGCTGTATGCCCGTATCGGAAGTTTTCTACTATGTGAAATTCTGTGTCTATACTAATATACAATAATCAGTTAAATCAATGTTTATTTTTATTTTGCCAGTCGTTTGTATGGGTTCTTTGTGTATACCATGTACATTTATCTTTCGTGTCTCATTTATTTTTATTTCTCCGCTTAAAAAATGTATTTCAATTATATTAACTTGGCTACCTGTATCTACTAGTAAACTTAATTCGTTCGTTTTGCTGGCTTGTGATTTATATGTCATATGATTTTCAGTTATTGTTGCGACGATGTGGAAACATCGTTAATCTCCTCTGCGATTATCTGACTTATCAAACCAAATAAGGCGTATCGTTCGATACGTTCACATTTCCTGAATTATTATTTTTACTCTCATCATTTCGTTTTTTATAACGCTCATTCGTATTATGACCAATTCGATTGCAATATGTACACGTTCCTACTTGCGATCCATTATAATTTGTTGGTGGGTTTATTATTATGCCTGCCTTAGTCAAACATATTTTGCTTGCTATTCGCTATATGCCTATATTGCACGTATTGTAGGCCCATCTGAGCATGATTGTTTTTGGTGCTGAGTGTATTATTCTTCCATTGTACAATGTTATTATTATTTTTTTGTTATTGACAATAATTATTACATGTATTACATGTAAAATAATTTCCAATGAATTATAATGAATAAATAAGTACCTGATGATGTTTGCTATTGTTTTGACGGTCGTTTAATTCGAGTTTCACTATAATTATATTTGTATTGCTAATAATGTTTACCATAAAAGAACTATTATTTTTACACAAATGTTAGTTTTGGTAAAAAACTTTAAAGAAAATACGACTGTTTTTCACCTATCCTTAAGACCTATTTTAATTTTATCCAAGTGTATAGGTTTAATTAATATTTCGTATACCATGGAACCAACTGTGTTATTGAACCGGAGTACAAAATCAAAGATTCTCGCATTTCTGGAAAAGGCAAGGATGATTGTATTATTGATATGCACATCGACATATTTTTATCAGTTAGATCAAGAATTTCATATACTTTAATTAATATATTTAGTTAAATTTTGGTTCATCAATGTCGCAGCTAGAATATCAACAGTATGGATAATAAAGTATCTACCTATTTATTATTTTTTTACATAGATACCTACAGTGATCGCCGCTGATTGGACTCGCGGTTAATTGACTCATTTGCCTATAGACTCAAAACGACTGGCTCCGATTTGAATGTATGCTAACACAAGCAAAAAACATTGTTTATTAGACTTCGGACTCACCGGTGAATTGAGTCATTTTGAACCAAAGAATGGAAAATCAAATCAACTCAGAATGGATTTTTATCAACAATTAATTGGGTGCCTAGCTCATTACAATATTTTACTACTTTATTTCTAATTAAACCATTTATTTTCTATTTAATACTCCTACATTATTTTTATTATTAAACATATTTGTATACAATTATAATAGCTGAACTCTCAATAAATATTTTTTAAGCAAATAATTAGTTTATTTTTAAATTTTTTGGAGGCCTTCTGCCTGATTGACTCATTCGATTAATGGACTCAAAGTTTGGTTACAAAGCGAGTCTAATAAGCGGCGAGCACTGTATATAATTATTCAAGGACGAAAAATATGTAGTTTTTTTTTGTACATGATTGATAAAATTAGTATTTATCAAGTACATTTATTTATATTATTACAATCAAAATAAGTAGACAATACATAATAATGTTATAATGAATTTAAAAATTCACAGTAAATAATAAAGTAAAACTATACTGTAAAATATGATAATATAATAACAACTGTGTTATAATAAAATTAAAAGGCACAGTTAAAAAAAGACTTTGTTTCTGATGTCAATACGATCAATAAAAAAAAAATATATATATATATATATATATAAATGATAATAATTAAATAATGAATTAAAAAACTTCATAATAAATAATAAAATAAAAATTATACTGTTATACTGTGATACTGTATGTTGCAATAACATAAATACTGTTTTGAATTCAGCAATCTGTAAAAAAATGTCTTTATATTTTCATATTTGCAATTCTATATGAAAAGGCCCAGTCTCACTTTTTAAATCAATAAAACAGGAACCAACAACATTGGATGGAATAGGTTTTTCAAACATTTTGTATATATTATTAAATTGATTTACTTCTAAAATAATGGTTCCATCAATACTTTTAATTATTTTTTTAATTGAAATAATATTATTTGTATTTAAATAGAAATAATTATTTCTAACATTATCACTAGTCACTACTAACAGTAAGATTGGAAGTTATGAGTTCTTTATATAATGTCACTGTATGATCATTATGAATTAGTGGATTGTAATCAATTTGATTTTTTTAAATTGGGTAAGTAGGTAATAATTGTACTTGAGAGTATTGTGCAACAATTCTATTATACACTTTGATATTTTGAATTTTTCACAGTTTTTTTCATAGTTTGCAAGCAATTTTCATACTTGAAAACATTACAATTTTCCAGTGAACTGTGTATTTTTAAAAAGTCAGACAAATATATCAAACCATGAACATTATATGTTACATACTCATTTCCATCAAGGTTAGGATATTGAGTTACAAACTGTTTTAATATATCATTAGCTAAATCATTATGAATTATACATGTTTCTGAATTTAATAAAAGCTGAATTCCACAGTGAAGCAACATAAAATGTTGATAAAAAAATTTTTGTAGTCTCCCTTTTAATAGAACTCTGTTGCCCTTTAGTATTCTAATTCTTCTTAACTTCTAGGCAATCTATTGAATTCAGATGAAAAGAATGGTTTAAATTGTACCAATTGATTAGATATTTCTAATTCTATATTATTATTAAGAAATCTAACTGGCTTTTTACCTATTTCCCAAAATAATAACATTATTTTCATCAACCCCAGACAAACATTATGTGTATAATCCATAACAACAGTAGATATTATATTTATTGGAAATCTTTCTAATGGGGATTCGCCTTTATGATAATTTTCATCTTTTTTATTTCTAAATGATTTGTGATTTCTTACAACAGCTGAAATACCTAAATATGACATTCTTTTATTGATAAATTCACCTTTTTCAATGCAAGAATTGCAACTATTATATGTATTATGAGATTTAACATTTAAAATGAATGCTTTTGCAAGTGCGTCACACACTACTTGACTTATTTCAAATTTAAACGTTACATTATTTACACATAATCCATGAGTTAAAACATTTTTCATTTCCACCATAAAATAATTTAAAAAATCAAAAATCGAATCAGGTTTTTTAAATTTTCCATGGTATACGCCTACCGGCAAAACAATATGTCTTAAATTGACTGTTAACAAAAGAAATTAATATTGGCCATAAGGTAGACTTGTAGTTTTTGGTGATGGGCAAGCCATCAATTTTAATACTTAGTTGTATTAGATAAGTCAATTTTAATTTATCAAAATAAACAACCAAAATAAGTGATACCATATACTCTACACCAATATGGATGTAAGATCCTGGATATACATTAATAATTTTGTGAGTTTTTGAAGTTTTTAGTAAAGTTCTAACATCTTTTGGCAAGTCAAGACCTTCAGATCTCAAAATTTGTAAAAGTTCAGTGACTCAATTATGAGATATATGATAATCTGATATGAGTTTATATGATTTATCTTTAAGATTAACATTTTTTTTATTTAATATAGTTTTAGGGGTATTAGCAGCATCATTATTAACATTATTTATATCATCCGAAAAATTTAAATCAATTGGTGTAAGATATAACGTAATGTTATTCGTCGTTTCAGTACAAGAACTTGTTAATGAAGGCTGAGAAGGTAAATTAATGAAAGATTCATTGATTCTTATATTACTTGACAACACTGGATTCTTTATACAATTTGCGATGGATAATTTCTTTTTGGTCTCTAAATATCGTTGGAAGGTTTTCTTGGACATACAATGGAGAGGTTTCTTTTTTTTCTATAACATATTTGAATAATTATACAATTAAATAGGAATAATTTATACTAAGCTTAACAATTAAATACTTATAAAAGAATTTAGCCTCCAAAACTGATTTATTCATATTATGAATATAAAATTATAAATACTATAATATAGTAAGTCATCAGTTTTTACATTTTTCTGTTTTGACACAAAAATTGATTGTCTACTGCAATAAAACCAAAGATTAATATGTTAATTGTGAGAAAAATATCTAATACTCATATTACATAATATATTGTACTATAAAGTATATTAGTATACATAGGTATTTAATATTATATGGGGAAATTAACCCATTACAATATTGATACTTACTAATTGAGTAATAAAAATTTTTCACATTTGTGACATTCCTTACCATCACTTTCATAGTTTAGATTTAATATTTTTCTTTTTTTTATGTTTGGGTCTCCACTCTCAGACCCAGAAGCTGATATAAAAATCTGTCTTTCCTTTTTCACAGCCTCTTCATAAGTATCTATAAATAAAATGTAAAACAACTAATTAAGTAGGTACCTACTATCTACTATGTAGAATAATATTATCTATTTAACATTTAACTTACTGAAAGTTGAATTTTTGATAACATTTATTGGTTAAAGAAGCCATTTATTAGATGGATCTTCTGAGTTCATTATCATTTTGGAAGTGACTTTTTGCCTTTTTGGCCACTTACAATAATATTTAACATGTTGTATAACAAGCCAATTGCTTGGTACTACTGAATAAGTTTTTTCACTTTCAAAATAGCCTACTGACCACTAAAAATAATCGTGTTTACAAATTAAATTTAAGTTGATATATTTAAATATGTCTATAGTTATTACATACCTAAATACTTAATATATTTATTTATAAGTAACATACATACATATATGTACACTTATTACATATTAGTATTTTACATACTCCCTTTTTGTTTTTTCAATAATGTAGCAATAAAAATTTGATTTTTGGAATTTTTAAATATACATAAGACCATATTTTTTAGTTATATTAATTTTTTGTACCCCTTAAAAAGTGTTCAATACAAACTTTTAATTTTCAAATGGGACTCCCTTTATTACTTAAAATTATTCAAGGGATTTATTTTTTTGAATATATTAATTAATATACCTAGGTTACACAAAATGAATTTTTTAAGAATAAAATTTCATAATATATATATATATCGTATATATTACTATTAACTAAATAACTAAGAATAATATACCAATACCCTATTTAATGTTAAGTACAACCATACAAATGATAGTTGAAATTTGATTCATATTAAAGATATTATTTACATTTCAAATAATGGCAATTAGGTACCTAAATTGTATACTATAATACGTACAATTCGCAACCAAATATCAACATATTAGTATTCTATCTTTGTGTGACTACATACCTTTAATATGAATAGGCACCTAGCTATTATATTATATATTCAGTACAGGTAAGTACTCTGTTGTCTATTTTATCAATTGGAAGAAAAATGTATTTACGAAAATATTAATTTATATAAATACCTTAGTCAGGGTAATAAAATACTAATTTTATGTAATATTATATTGTCTTACCTGTTTTTGATCGTCCATCTTGATTCTTGATCAGTTGTAAAACGTAGACTGTTATGTATATATAGTTGATACTTTATGGAAAATAACTATGCGTACTTCTTCGGAAAATCGAACTGTCTAAATTTTACAGCACCGAACGATTACGACTTACGAGCAGGTTACAAAATTTAAAATTGAACGATTTTTGAATACAAACACAACAAACACAGCATGACAGATTACGAACTTATGATGCGACAAGCCGATAAAGGTCGGTAACGAATTATCAAGTGAAAAATATTTTACACTATAATAATAATGACGATGAAAATATATAATGACGTATCGCATGCCGACATCACATTGATAAGCTGCAAAAAGCATATTATCGTATTATGGAAGAACCAAATACCTAACTATTATTATGTTATAAACAAATCGTATGCGAGTGTGAGCAATGAGTGATGTATACGAGAAGTTTATTTGAAATGTTCCAAAATTAAATTTCATATCTTTGTACGAAAAATCAACACAAACGCAAATAAAGTCCTTGCGATTTCGCGTGATACTCAACAATATTGACGTCGATAAGAAGTTATACAAATGAAACATGTCAATCCTACTGTAATTTATAACTACTATTATACATCGGTGTTCGACATCTCTCAAAAAGCATTTTAAACCTTCTATTAGATTTTAAAACGTTTTAATTAATCATATAGAAGTCTACACGATTTCACATTGAGAAGTTTCCTACAAAATCGTTTTGTAAATTCTATTCTAAGTCAAGTTCTAAGTTTTGCACAAAGGTAGGTACCTAAATCTGCAATTGTTCTATTTTGAATTAGAATAAAAAAAATCTATGATGTCAAAAAATTTTGTTTTATGAATATTCCATTTTATTTGTAATTTATTTTAATTTTTCACGATCATTTTGAAGAGTAATGTGTAGATACCTCATAAAATAACTAGGTTTAATTACTTACCAGAAACACCCTCAAAATTGAAAATACAAGTATTTATTCTGAACTAATACATGCATTTAAAATAAGAGTGCTAAATAATATGAAGTTTATAACTTTAATATTATTATTAAAGTAGAACATAATTATTATTTAATGTGCCAGCATTCAGAAGTATTAAACAGAAATATAAAATATTTCAGTTAGCCAAATTATATTTAAGACCAGTGACTCAAATGAAATTGACAACTATGTGTGTGAAAATGGCCTTCCGGCTTTGTTTTAGAAATTAGAAAAATATGCCAATATTTTGTAAATTAATCGCAAATTGAATTTTAAAATTTGCTAATCAATATTTTTTCGATGAATTTTATACATTATGATTTTATACTTAAGAGAAATACTACAAATCATTTTAGCATTGGATTTATTAACATACTAGTATAAGTTATTTGTTTTAACTTGAAATATATTATTAATAAAAAAGTTTTATTGGCTTTAAAATTAAATATAAAATATCATACTTACTCTGTGCCCACCTTGATGGTTTATGGCTTATAATATTTTAATGACTTATTTGCAATTAATTTGCAAAATATTGGTATATTTTTTGAATTAATCAAACAAAGTCGGAAGTCAAACTTCATACACACAACATTAGTTTTTATTATTTTTTGTTTTAGATTTATTAATGGCATTATCGAGTTTGATCGCAAAATTATACCTTCAATCAATTTGATGACTCCACGGCGTCCATGGACAAAAAAGCATTGGGAAACGATCATTATGTCGTTATGCGCCTACATTATTGGATTAAAAATCATACATTTTTATTTTTGGCCCATTCAGATAAAAAATATATTATTATTGGCAAACCATGCAATATTCACTATACCATATGTTATAGATTTCGCAGTGACGATATCTTAGGGTTTCTTTCTTCAAAACTTGTATATCAGATTTCAGACTTTAAACGATTTTTGGAAATGTCTTCCTACCGACTTAGTTGACGTTTCAAGCCAATTGACACACATCGAAATAGTGGAGTTTATGGAAAACACGAGGCTGTTACACTCGGAACTTTGCGAATTGTTAAAAATGTTTACTCTTGGCTATGGTCCACTGCTTTTGGGTTTCTTCACATTCAGTTATATCAGTTTGCTCATCACTGTTTATTATATTGTCAACAATGATATTTTCATCAGCTCATCAAACGTCTGGGAACTTATATTACCACTTATGGTCCAAGGACAAATTGTCATGTTTTTGATGTCTATTATCGTTTTTGTTTCATTTATAAACGAGAATGTAACTCAAAGTACTATTCAGTTTGCTTACCTTCATATTTCCGTTAACTATGCCTTTAGTTATATTCAAAGTTGTATGTTTTACCTATACTTAAATATCATACATAAAAATACTTATTAGTTACTGCTCTTTATTAGATTTAGTGTAAAAATTATACAAACTAGGAATGATGATGAAGCAATTTAACTTATGTAAGTAGGTACTGTGATAGAACTAATTTATTTTTCTTAAGTGAAATGAGTTACTATCAAGTAAAGATAAATAAAGGTACACGTCATGATAGGCATCTTAATTTTTATATTTAATATTTAAGCAATTCAATTTCTATACATATATATATTACATAATGAATTATTATGAGCAGATCTATATTGTTATTTATATTATTTTATGATATATTATAAACAGTAAAATTGGTCTCATTTTTTATTCCGTATGTAAATAGCGACCCGAGTATATTTGTACATTTTACAAATTACAAAAGTATTTATAAATATAGATGACAAAACATTCTTTATTTGCATTTAAACTACGATTGAGAATATTTTTGAAAATTATGGATGAATTCATCGATCAATCCTTTATTTTCAGACTTAAGATTTAGGACAATATAATAATTGTATTAATTGTGGTATTGTTAAAAATATTGGCTTTGCTATTGATGTTGCTTATAATTAAAAAATGTAATAATAAAAAGTGAGGATATGTCAAAGTGGTAATGCTTTGCATTGCAGTGTGTGCCTCACTAGACCCTGTAATGGATGTGCTAAATTTGAATTCAATGGTATAAAATTATTGTTTACAGAAAAAAATTCTAAACAAAGACGGTCTATCAGCCTATATTAGATACTAAGTATATTTTATGATATAATTGTTATTAAAGTAATTAGTTTTACTATTAGGCATTATAGTACTACAGGATGTTTAGTACACAGCTTTAGTATACAGAAATGAGTATGTAATCAGTAATCAGAAAATATCTAACAAATAAGTAATAATCGTGTAGAAAACAAGAATTTAATATTCAACTTTCAGTATACAATGTACATGTATAGAATATAATAGGTACATACTTACAAATGATACTATATCCTACTTGACAAAAATATTTACCACAAAATTCAATTAATTGAAATTGAAAATTATCTTCACTTAGCTGCAATGTACCTTATTGTTAACGGTGATTAGAAATTAGCTATAGATGCAATTATAAATTACATAATAATTAACATAATATATTATATATTAGTGGGAGAGTATATTTATTAGTAATTGGTGATTCTGACAATTTAGTAGATTAAAATAATAATTATAATTTAATAGAAAAGTCAAATTAAAATATAAACCCAACAAATAAATTATAAATATACATTGGTCTTATATTTTTATTTAATTATAATTTTAATGAATATTCAACAGCACCACATCATTTTTTATAATCAGTAAACATTTAATACCCCACACTACTATACATATTATTGAATAAGCTAGGTTTAGGTACCTAATAACTGCCTACCTATTTTGCTTTTCATAAGCATCAGCAAGAACATAGAGTAAGTAATCGTAATTTGTTAATTCATAATAATACACTAATACCCAGTATCATATAGCTTTTGTTGTATATAGTACTTTTATGACTACATACTATACATAAATAATATAGACATATGGTAATATATATATATGACTATATAATATATCATTAGAAAATTATCATTAATCATAAACCAGTAATTCTACAATTCCTGTTTATTATTCTTGGACATTTAAATGAAGTCGCATTATTGCATTTGTTATCATGAAGATGGTGTATTATTTATAATTATTAAGGTTAAAAAAATGTATCAGCAACTATTGAAATGTATAGTTACACATTCGTTTAGAAAAAACATATAATACAATTTAATTAATAAAGGTTATTCAAATAAATACTGCTGTTATTTTTATTTTTTTATTAATTTCTTTATTTATTTATTAATTATTGATACAAAATTAAAATTACATAAATGTTACAAAGCAGATAAAAAGTTAATATTTGGTTCTCTTTTCAAATGTAAAGGTTGTGCAGAAAAGAGAGAGTTGTTTGCACAAAGTTGTTAATAAATAAGAAAATGAAAAATCATAAAAAAGAAAAACAACAGAACAATATAAAAAGATAATAAATAATTACTAATATTAAACAAAATTAAGCTAGATGGTATCGTATTATATAATAAAAAACACAGACTAACCTGCCACCAGACAACATTCTATTTAAAAGGCCAATAATTAAACAATAATATAGTACATATTTTTGTACCTGGTTTGTGTCAGTTGCAGTTAACATTTAAACATCATTTAACTTGATATCTTTTAATTTCAATTAAGAAATTTAAATAAATGTTTCCAAATGACATATTTCTTATCCTTTCAATAGTTCAACCGTAGAGTTAGCATTCTAAGATTCTAACGCTTATTATTAATTATAATATTAATAATTCAGTTGATAGAAAAATACGATCAATAAATTGTAAAATATATCCTGGATGATTCATTTAACATTGGACACTCAATGTTCAAAATCTATACATATAAAATCCAAATACCTTGCAGTCACTGATCGCTGTAACTCAAAAACTACGCAACTTACGAACTTGAAATTTGAATAGAGGTTAAAATATTATTGAAAATATTATGAAAAAATTATTATTATAGCTAGGTAGCAGCTGGCCAGCCGAGCATCGTCAATTTATGTGATTATTTATTATTATTATTTTTGTTATTTATTTTAATACTTATTTGATTGTTGGGCCAGAAGGGCCAGTAACATACTATTATCTGATAGTTTTTATACCTGGGTGGTGCTGTGAATTCCGGTGCACCGTAACACCGCACGGATCGTCGCCATTTTGTAATATATCACCTTAACTCAGCATAGAAGGTTTTTTTTCGACACCTTAACTTCGCATACAAGATTTTTTTTTAACGCCCTAACTCCGCAGGTCTAAACATAGTATAATAATAATAATAATAATAAAGACAATTTGTAACAAACATTGTCGTCAACAAATAATTGTGTATAATTTTGCTGTACACGTTTTATGTACGCATTTTCATCCAATTTCCAAGGATATTAATTCTGTATACTTAGAATATTTATAGTTACTTTTTACTAATAGCACATTTGTCCGTTGACTGTATACAACACTTATTTCACATTCACTTGCCATCATATTTAAAATTTAAATAAAACTTAATTAATAATATAATAATATATAAATAAATAAATAATAATATAATTAATAAATAATATATATGTATATAAAATTGATAAATTAAGCTAATAAAAAAATTAAAAATTAACAATTAGCAATTATATTTTAAGCAAACACTCCGAGATCAGATAACTGCATTCGTCCCGTAAACGTTGGGTACTAGGGGAAATAAATATATTGGTTATTAGTTATTAGTACTTATTACCTATAATAATATGTTATCAATTTTATATTATATCAGTTTTATGACATGTAGACTTTTGGTGTTAGAAATATTTTTAGAATATAATAACGGTGCGTTCGTGTTTTCGACCGTGCGGAGATACGGTGCATGCGGAGTTATGGATTCACAAAATATTTTTATTCATGCGGGGAGCTAAGGTGTGTCCGTGAATTCTATATTTGTATTGTGTATCATTTGAATTTATGCAATAATACAGCAAACCAATTAACCAAATATTGGTACCATTTATTTAGAGTTACCTTATATATTTGTCATTAGTTTAATTATTGTACACACACCCACATATATACATACATAACACACATAAATACACTACACACATTACGTAGCTCGATAGTATTTGCCCGGCTATCCCGACCCCTGCTGTTTGAGCTATTACACCACTACACACCCAGTTAGCCCATGCATATTTAAGATCTAAGTGTTGTTGCCTGGTGGTGAACAATTAGGTGTTCGGGGTGCGCTTATTATAACCATACACTCCCAGCCCACACAGTATTGATGCTTTTGAAATTATCTTTTACATAGTTTCATGTTGTTACATTACTATTAAAATATAGTCTTAAATATTTTTATATTTTTAGTTGTTTAATTTGTTTCTATTTTTTATTGCATAATTACAAAATACAATTTTAATTACATATTCAAAAGCAGAATATTTTTCTAAACTGTATACTGATCAAAAAGTAAAATACTTACTAAATGTTAATACACATATTTTTACAATAAGTAACTATAACAATCATGTGAATTTTTTTGTTTTCAAAAACATTTATACGCTTTGAAATATTGAGTGTTTAATAATTAAAGAACTACTCGATATAGCAACTATAATTAATTAAAACTTGAAAACATAAAAATAAAAATAATATCTTATAATTAAATTATGTAAACAGTTGATTCACTAATTTGAGCTTCATAACACTGAGCGCATACATAAGACCACAAACTCCACTGGTTAGAGACCATGAACCTTACACCATTCCAGGGATACTATTATTGATGAACACGCATGAGCTTCATATTATATCATCCAGCCCCAATAAATTATAGATGTCCTCATCGATCTTATTAATCGGGCACCCATTTTTACGTGCATATATAAGACAGTTAATACTTGGTCTATCCACAGCATTAGAACACGTTTCTTTGTCCCACGGACATCCATTTTCATGCGCAAATTGAAGACAGTCCAGATGTCCATTCATCGCAGCCAACGAACACGTATCTTCGTCCCATGGGCATCCATTTCCATGAGCATATCTAAGACACTCCAAATTTCCATTCATCGCAGCCCCAAAACACGTTTTTTTGTCCCATGGGCACCCATTTTCATGTGCGTATCTAAGACAGTCCATATCTCCTACACACGCTGCATAAGAACAAGTATATGTGTCCCACTGGCATCCATGTTCATGCGCATATCTAAGACAGTCCAGGTGTCCTCCTTTTGCTGCTTCAGAACAAGTATTTTCATCCCACGGGCATCCATTTTCACGAGCATATTTTAGACAATCCAGATATCCAGCTCTCGCAGCAAAAGAACAAGTCTCTTCACTCCATAGGCATCCATTTTCATGCACATATCTAAGACAATCTATATTTCCTGAACCCGCTGCACACGAACTCGTTTCTTTATCCCACGGGCTTCCATTTTCATGTGCATATCTAAGACAGTCTAGAAATCCACCCCTCGCAGCCCGAGTACACGTATCAATGTGCCATGGGCATCCATTATTATGTGCAAACTTAATACAGTCCAGATATCCACCCATCGCAGCCCAAGAACACGTCCCATCGTTCCATGGGCATCCATTATTATGTGCAAATTTAAGACAGTCTAGATGTCCACCCATCGCAGCCGTAAAAAACGTAAGATTGTCCCACTCACATCCATTTTCATGAGCATATCTAAGACAGTCCAGATGACCACCTTCCGCTGCTCTAGAACAAGTATTTCCGTCCCACGGGCATCCACGTTCATGCGCATATCTAAGACAGTCCAGATGTCCGCCGTTCGCTGCTCCAGAACAAGTATCCCTGTCCCACTCGCAGCCATTTTCGTGTGCATATCTTAGACAATCCAGATGTCCACCCTTGGCAGCCCCAGAACACGCGTCTTTGTTCCATTTGTTTCCACTTTCATGCGCATACATAAGACAGTCAAGGTTTCCCGAACTTGCTGCCATGTCACATGCTGAAGGTCTCCAATAGTTCCATGGAACGCCAATTTCTCTAGCAAAAATCATGCAATTGATGTGTCCGTGAAACCCGGCTTTCTCGCATATGTCTGTGATTAACTTGTCACGAGTGACTGAATTTAACTTGCCAAACATGGTTCGCCTATCACCGAATGTGTCAAAATTATTACTCTCCATGTTCAATTTTAGGATTTGGAAAAGCGACTCGCAACATATCTGCAAGTCGATGTCCAGAACATCCAGCTCATCATACTTATCTCGCTCGATCTTGTTGCAAGCGTGGTAAGAAGATTTCAACAGACTGGGAATGATGTAAGTTCTCTCATTGTTGGCTGTCATCGTAGTAGTTTTTCCAAACGATTTACATCCAAAGTGCACTAACTGTAAATAAAAAAGAAAAACAATGATCAGCGTCGAAATGATATGAACAGCCATTTAAGACTACTATATTATTGACTACCTATATAAAGTACAGAGTTCGATTAAAATCGAGTTCATAGAACTATTGAGTCTATTGAGTCGACCATTCATAAATAGTATATTTACCTACATTCAACTAACAGTAACTCAAAATTTTAAAATATACCAAATTAATCGATAACATATAATATAATTGTTAAACTAATGCAACATAATATTATGTATAATAATTGTAAATATCAAAGACATTTTAACTAATGCCCCCGCTGTCAAGTAGTACTTCAGATGTATAAAAACAAAATGAATTTACTACGTGGGTGTTGTACTAGTTATGTTATCAAAAATCACTAATATGCAAAGTTTACTAGAATGAAACGTTAATTTTGTAAGAAAGTTTATATTCAAATATGTTCTTAAAATGTTTTTAAATTGCAATATAATAACCTTTTTTAAATATATCAATACACTGAAAAAGTTACGCACATGAGTACATGACAAACGGAATATTATACATATATTCCGTTTGTCATGTACTCATAGTATGCGAGTAGTGCCAT
>PVMI01062905.1:0-10460 GCA_008528875.1 Aulacorthum solani | reverse complement strand
ACGAACTTTTGTACGCACAGTGCGTGATTTTACATACATGAAATTGCAAACCTACTGCAAGTATTGGGTTAGGTATATTATGCTATCGTTCGAGTGGTAATATTCATACCAAATGACCACACCTATCATACTGCACTATAGTGACAATATTTGCTGCAAATACTGTGGACAGACGCACAGTGCACACCGTTTTGACGCTAATACAATATTTGTCATGATAAAAACTAGGTACAAATTTGATGGTACTACATTACTACGTCGTGTGTCGCGTTAGGTGTACCGTAAAACAGCGCGTTTAAGGCTTAAAATAGGAGTCAAAACCGTTTCCGGTTACTGGGTTTATGTTTTAAACCGATAACGCGTGCATTTTAATTATTTTATTCTTGTTTTGACATATTTATTTTACAAGAGCATTATAGTATTACTAGAATATACCAAATAAAGAATATACTACCATAATAGTCGGAATATTCGTAAAAAAAAGGAACAACTTAAAACATTATTTACTGTCGATTGATATTTTTTTACATCATAATAATTATTGTATAAATCGATATCGAGAATTGGAGTAAATTTTACAGATCAATATGATCAATGATGCTTATATTTTGCAACATTTTTATTCACTTCGCATATTTCAACATGTTTCAGAATATAATAATGCACATAATACAAAAAAAAATAGTTGTGAAGCTGGAATACGAAATTGTATTATTAAAATTATATTATTTTTTTCTTTTTACTAAATGAACATACCAAAGTTTAAAAACTATACCTAAAATACATTTTTTAGTACTAAACCGACAACTACCTACACGTTGTATTCAATATTGCCTTTTAATTTATTATACGATATAGTGTTCGCTATGAAAATAGTGAAACGTGTATGAATTAAAATCATCTTATTGTTTTGGAAAATTCAATGTTTAAAAAAAATATTAAAAATTATATTGTATTGGTATTATTATTAATAACCATTGATACATACAAACATCTGTGCACAAAAATTTGGAGTCTAATGATAAAAGTATTTATTTAAACACCAAAAACGCAAAAAACGTATTCCAAATGTAAAAAAAAAATGTGATAAATGTATAATAGATACCTACACCTACTATAAATATATTATGGGGACCAATACCTTTATACAGATTTGTTAAAGTCTTTTTCCTCTTCTCTAAATTAACGTTGTCGATTTGGATTTCAATTATTTAAGAACGGCCACAAGATACGCGCTTTAAATTTCAATTGGTTTTGTTTTTATTTACCTCATCGCATCAGTGGGAATTACGCGGAATGGAACAATGTTCAACACAATAAACGCCAGCGCCGCCAAACGACATAAATTTCACTGTTGGGCCGGTGACGAGGGGTTAAAGTTTGGAGGGATATATAACCATCAGGGCCGTCTAGAAACAGATTTGTTTTTATTACCCTCGGTTTGTTGGCAGAGGGAGATGATGACGACGGGATCCGCACACGAGAGGATTTATTAAGCTAAAAATCCAATGACGTCCCCTTCGCCACGCGCGTTACGGCATACGAGAAAACGGTTTATTAAACGTTTGTTTTAACAGAGTCGACGACAGTAATAGTAATAATAATTACCACGACCAGAGAGCACCGAACATTATGTGCATTAAACGAAAAAAATAAAACGCTGAAATATACGACTTGTATGCGCTAAAAATATACGAATATATATCAAGTTTAAAGCAAAACTATACAGTAGGTCTTTTTTATTTCCCCTAGTGTTTTTACACATTTACTCGACAAAAATTTTAAAACAATGAAACAATAAAACATAATGTGCCCCAATTAAAAATGTACGACAGTTATTACTTATAAATATAATTATTAATTTATTATTATATAGATTAAAACGTCGACAATATATTGAAAATTAATGGTAATCGAAATCTTGGGTGTTGAAAAATAAATTATCTAAAATGAATGAGGATACATCTCAATAAATATTGTCAACTTTATATATGACCAAAAAGTATTGTGTCTATGACGTTTTTTTAGTACAGAAAATTTCTTAAAATGTTTAGGTATATTATATTATATGCACGGTAATATTAAATATTATATGTACCGTATAGTTAATTTTATGCAACGTTAAAACAATAAATTGTAAACTGTTGAAACCCACCTGACAAGTGCACTTCTCTAAATTACCAAACGTATAATATATTATGATATCCGTTAAATTTAAAATTCAATATATTCACTGAATGTATAGAAAATGTATATCACCGTCCACATAACGTGTGCATCTATATATATATATCAAAAGTCATTGAATCCAATCGATTATCGAGTATACGTATTTAATACTTAAAGTGTACCTAATGCAGTAAAGATATGTACAAAAACATAACTTTGTTTTAATTTACATTTGATCGACGAAACCCAGTGAATGTTGAACTTTTCGTACAAAAATCAATATCCATATATACGTATATGAAAAATACCAGGCGAAATTGTGTTCTGCTTTACGACGAGATTGACACGTTATTCGCGTGTCGGTTATAATTTGCTGTCGGCTGCTTAGTGAGGGAAAATCGATATTATACGCTAGTGTATAAACAAGGTGTATTATAATAATGCTCACAAACATCCTGTGCGCGTTTAGGACCGTTGAAAGTACGTATGTACTAGGCTCATTATTCAAGGCTCGGATTTTCTATAGAACTTACGAATTATTATTACTAACGAGAGGGCTGAAAAAATTTTATGACACTAGTTTTAAGATTTCAAAGACTTGATGATAATCTTTTTACATTGTATTAAATAATAGGTAATAGCTATTTTATGTTAAAAATGTATGGCTCTTGTAATTTTATGTGTACATTCTATATTTTAGAAAAGTATCTGTTTAATTTTTATTTAATTTGAATAATATTGTTTTTGATTCAAAACCCTAGACACATTACTTTGACATGGTTTAAAATAAATGAAAAAATAACTATTTTATTTATTTATTTTTTTGGTTGTTACATAAGACACTTATCATATCGATCAATATTTTGTATGACAAAAATGAAACGGTTCATTGACTTAGGTAGAAGAATTGATTACCTTTTAAAAAAAAAAAATATTTAATATTTAACTTTTTACAAATAATAAATTTATTTGAATTGTATCAATTTTTCAAATAAAAACTGTAGTTGTTTTTAAACTCATGTTTCGAAAAAAAATACTTTACTAATTAGTAACTTACAGAAAAATATGAAACATAAAATTATAAAATATAATGTTAGTCATTTTTTTTATATATATCAAAAGGTATGATAAAAAATAGTAAAATCAAAGATGTTTGTCTTTAGTGAGTAAATAATATATTTTTAAATATTATGAAAATTATAGTAGGTATATTATTTTTGTATTATAGATTACTAGATTAGTTGTATTTTATGCGGAAGTACCTATAGATATCATGAAATATATTATTTTGAAAATTCAAAATTATTTAGAGATTATAAATTTGATTTGCATCAGATTCCTATGATAATTGTTGTTGTGTATACCATATATTGCTACAATGCAACAGTAATACTCTACTATTGGTATACTAATGTTGGAATGTAATAGAACACAATATTTTAATGTTTTTGGGGTGCTAAAAAATCCATGCAGTATATTTGGCACATAATACTAAATATACTTGTATTACCTACAGTCATCGTTCAGATTCGTATGAATATCAAGGTGCGCAAATGATGATGAGTGCAATTCGAAATTAAAGAGAGAAAAAGAGTGGGTGTAGAAATAGGTATTTTCTATAAACGTTTGAATATGACACAGTTCCGCTGTATTTTACGTTTTATTATATTATTACCGTTGTTATTGTAATAGTCTCGTGACTGTGTAATATCGTTTTATAATGATAACACAGTACGTTAATATAATATCATATAATCCAAGGTACCTATAAAATATCATCATATCATATATACGTATATTACAGAGTGTAGTCATCGTATCGTTTTTAAAGACTGCAACAGTCAGATGCCGGAGAGGTGGTATAAAAAGCCCTCACAGCGTACATACTATAATAGTTATAATATACCGTTGCTGCGGAGGGTGGTCCGCTTGCAGGTATTACAGTACCTAATAGAAAACGGGGGCTAAAAGAATAAAATTTGAATCACAAGACCACATAAATTAGAGACGACAAGTAGACCAGGGATATGGAAACCCAAAACGCTGCGCGGCGGGCCGCCAGAGGGAAACAACATCTGCTCTGTGTCCACCTCGCCGTAGTATAATTAAATTTCCCGTATAATATTGTTGCTGGTTGTTATTATTATTTTCTCCATTCTACGTTATTAATACGTCATATACAAATAATGTTTTAATTATACACGGGGTCCAGAGTTTAGGAGTTATTTATTGTTGTTATTAAACGGCGATGTGCAGCGCAACACATAATATACGCAACGATAGAGTATACACTCCGTATTAACCTCCTAATGACGACGACGGCGACGACTATATAGTCGGGTATATTCTATTGTTCCACGTGAGCGTAAAGAAAACCGACGGCCGAGGGTACCTTACTACAGGGTGGTCCGTGAAGGGCGGCCGCGGGACGTCAGAAGGGCGGTTTTATTTCTCACCTAAACAATATTTATGTGTCCGCGAGCAGTGTGTGTGTGTGTGTGTGTGTACATACACTCGGTGTTCGAGTGTTGTTGCGGACGATCGATCGATCGTTTGAAGATTTTTGTTTTCCCTGCACCCCTTTTATATTATATAGTACCTATATTATGCTTATTATATAAAATATTATAATACATGCATTAGTTCACACCGGCCAAGTCTTCGAGTATATAATATAAGATTCACGAAGCATTCATTTGCGGAATCGGCGAACAATCAAATGAAACCGTGCACCCCCTCGGAGTGGTTGTTGAAAATTCGTAAGACGCATACAATCAAACCCTGAAAACACCCGGTTGTCTACGCCCCACGCCTTAGTCATGATTTTCCCACAAATAGATAATTTAGATAATCAATTAGGTATAGCATATATACCTACAGATGACGTGGATTAGGGAACGGAGATTGCCCGGCATTAATAATTATAATATTATTACTATTATTATTATTTGTACGATAATTTGTAAGATATATATATTTCATTTATTATACGCAGTAAGTACTATAATTACTTATTATAAATTTTAATGATGTTATACAGTTATATTTTAATACACACAATTATTATCGGTGGAAGTTGATATAAGTGCACGTGGTTTATTTCGAAACACTAAGTCGGAAAAAACTGTTATTGGTTATACATTTATTATACATATTGGTTTTAGAGGGCTCATTCATTTTCATTTCTAATTTGTTAATTTAAGTAGGTGCATTTCAGTTGCATATTTGTATGCTTTAATGTAATAAAAAATAAAAAATAGACTTTACTACTGATATATAAACCTGATATTTTTATATCAGCAAGTATTGGTACATACATATGGAAATGTTGAGTATATTTATTTATTTATTTATTACTAGATTATAAAATATATGATAGTAAAAATAATTGATAGTTTATAATGTAAGAAAGGCTTTTTAGAACATGTGCATTTTTATTTATATGCATTTTATTATAATATTATTTTCTTTCATGTTGTATGATAAGCAGATTAAATATTAATGTCGATCTATGTTGGATCTGAAATTGTATGGAATTCAACATTGGTGAAAGTTTAGGTCCATCAACAGAAGTCGTTTAGGTAAACATATGCTCTAGTCATCTAGATAATACAGTTAAAATTGGAAGTTTAAAAGCTCTTTTAAAATGTAAGTATTAATATAACAGTTGTACTCAGTGAAATCCACAATTTTTGTTTAGGTAAAAAATGTAGATACCAGTGGAATTTGCATAACGTTATACGTCATGTGATCCTGAAAATGTTATTGGAATTTACAATTGAATGGTATTATATAGATGTATTAACTGCTGAGTAAGTATGACAGTTATACATATACAATATGCAGTTCAGTCCTAGATCAAGAATTATATTTATGGCTTTATATTGTCCGATACCTAATATGCTTAACTGAAGTTTTAATATTATGTATATTTATAACGTAATGTAAATTCCACCAATTAGGTACAACTGTTATATTAATATTTACCTTAGATATTTGATTTGCCTATTGTTTTCTCATCTAGTTTATGACGAATGTTATGAAATAAATACAACATAAGATGAGATGACTAATTTCATACAAATACAATTCAGTATTAAAGTCAACAGCCAATACATATTATAATCAGTAATGAAATAGGTTTGCTTGCAGTTCTATTGCAGTGCTAAAAATCCAAAAATCGAAGAAATACAATATAGCGGAAGTGAAAAACTTTTGTACGTCATCGATGGATTTAAATTTTGGTTTATAAAGTCCTTGTTCAGATCTTTTTTACTGTGTAAAAAATTGTTGTCTACTTCATTTAAAAATTTTAAAAGTTAAAGCAATGAAATATAGTGATTTTAATAATTATATAATCATGAAAAGTTAAATTTAAATGTTTTAAATGAATAGTTTAAAAGACATCTATTCTATAGAATGGGAATGAAAAGTATGCTTTTTTAAATTTACAATTTTTTGACTTAAATGGGTTATTTTTTGTATCAATAAAACTATACATTTGCGTCCATGGAATTCTACTGAAATATGTCTGGTATAGCATGCACCTACCGTTTATCTGAAATATTAATTGGCAATCCTATTATTACAATAATACAATTGTTATCGCACCATTACTCACCTTTAGTATTAGGCATTATAGTTATACTATATATAGTACCTAAACTATTAAATACTTTTGTAGCTACTTTTGTAAAATTAGTTTTAAAATAAATATACAATTATCTAAGCTATCAAGTATCTAACGGTCGGGTGTCAAAAGTTTCGACGAAAACTAATTATCAGATCGTTGGTTATACTTATAACTTTTTCACGGAGCAGGAAACGCATTATGAAAGAATGGAATTCAAAAAATTTCTCTCGAACTGTGTCATTAGTAATCATTATACAAAATAACATTAGTAATATTTTTAAAAAAAATTTTTAATCCTACGCATCCAAAGCAACTGCAGAAATAAACTACATGGATGCCCTTTTTTCAGCATTAATTGAACAATATTATATATTATGTCCATCGAAAACTATTGAGTCCGTTCTATTGTTTTTCATCTTTCTGTTCCGCATTATTTCAGTCTTTACACATAATATCCCGCTGAGTTTCGACTATACACATGTATATCACAGTCGACAATAATATAATTTAGGTGTGTATAACTTTACCCTAGCCTGAATCAATATTATCTCCAAAGAGCTATAGGCCATATATAGGCAAAAATGAAATTTGCGACACATTGGAGCATACCAACTATAACGATGGTATAGTTTGAATGGATAAAATCCTTGAAACATTACAATAAAACCCTATTAACAGAGTGTCCGAGTGCCATCTCGTGTGCATAATTCATACATGTATATACACACCAATATATAAAGCATTATAGCTACTACAGTTATGACAGAATTAACGAGTTAGATATATAATATATTAAAATATATTTCAAGTCCGGGACGGTGGTTGATAAAATCGATTTTCCACTTCAGTGATAAGAAAATGCAATTAATTTTGGAAACCTTATACATCCATATAGCACGGTCATTAATTTCGAAACAGTAATAATATTATTACAACGTATATTATAGCATCAAATGCGTTGGGCGATCGTGTATTTCAATGATGTTACTTTATAATACGTAATAACCAAACAATTAACGTTTGTAGCTACGTTAATTAATTTCTTCGAGACAGACGATTAAACAGACAATAACAGATTCCGTGATCAGTAATAGTAAATAAGTAATATTTATTTTTCCACCATGTCCCCTCCCCCCTCAAATGTCGAAAAAACCCTCAAAGACAGCGCTTAAATACAAAATCTAAATGAAATAGTTTGAAAATATTTTAGGCCTTGCACTTACCGGCTCCGGACGGGTCGCCGTGCAGTTGATCGAACGTCTTGCTGGTCATCTGGAACAGCGCATCCAGCGGTGAAGAGTTGTCGTTGTTCTTGCCGGCCGCTTGCTGCTTCCTGGCCGCGGCCGCGGACGACGACGAAGGGTTCGACTGGGTGCAACTCGCTATTTCAGGGCTGGTGCAACACTCGCTTCCGTCCGTGCTAGACCGGCCGCTGGTGCACGTGGACGTCTCGTAGTCGGCAGACTTTGGCCGGTGCTGGTGGTGGTGCTGGTGCTGCTGGTGATGGTGATGGTGCTGCTGCTGCTGTTGCTGTTGCTGCTGGTGCTGTAGGTGCTGTATGAACAGCGAGTGCGGGAACAGGGCACCGACGACGGGCTGTCGGTGAGCGGGGGGCGGAGGAGGTGGCGGAGGATGCACGAACGAGGTGCAAGGCGGCTGGTACTCCTCGGCCCAGGGTCTGACGATCTTGGCCCCGTCTTCGGCCCCCGTGGCCGACGGTTGTTTGCCGCCCGCCGACGACGGTTCGTGGCTGAGTATGTCGGCGATACTGAACGACTTGACGCCGGCCGCTGGCTGCGCGTCCTCGGTGACGGCCGACGAACCGGGGATGGTCCGGCCACCTTGCTGAGTGGTCGTGGTCATCGTCATCATGTCGACGCGACCGGACGCCGGGCAGCCGTCAAGCTGCAGCGGAGGCGGGGGAGGCGACAACAACTGATGCTGCTGGTGCTGCCTGTGCGCCCGACGCTTGGGCGCATAGCTCTTGCGATCGCTAATGCCGTAGCTCAC
The DNA here is from genome assembly GCA_008528875.1 of Aulacorthum solani. Classification (NCBI taxonomy): domain Eukaryota; kingdom Metazoa; phylum Arthropoda; class Insecta; order Hemiptera; family Aphididae; genus Aulacorthum; species Aulacorthum solani. Next base: position 1,648 of record PVMI01062905.1, on the reverse strand, counting down.
CTTGTCGATCTGCACCGTGCCCAACTTCTTCAGCGGTTCGAAGTAATCGGAACCGCCGCCGGACGAAGACGTATCGGACCCATGACCGCCGCCGTCGTCGTGCAGCCGGGCGTAACACTCGGCGGACGCTGGCGGCGACGGCCTGCCGACGCTTATGTCGTCCGTGTCGTCGGCCACCGGGCTCCGGGGCGACCGGCACCTAGAGGCCGCGGCGTAACCGCTCAGATCGGTCGGGTAACCGCCGTAGTAACAACTCTTGTTGTTGTTGGTGGTGGTGCGCAACAACGCTATGGATTTCATGCTATCCGCGACCGGAGTCATCAACAGCACATGTCCTGAACGCAATCGGCGCCGCGAGACCGCCTGAATTTGGAAAACACGAGATTATAATGTACCGAATATATATCTTGTAATACTGTCGCGGCCAAAAAATCAATTACTGTGACCGTTATTGCAGTAAATCGCGTAATACACGCAGTGACGTCACGTAACTCCGAACAATAATATTATAAATAAATCGCGAAAACGAAACCGAACTAACGTCGCGAAACTATATTATATTATATTATATTATAAACAAATATTGTGTGCGGCGGCGGCGGCGGAGCGAGACGAGAGCGTGTGTGTAAAACGCGGTCGGTGCGCACTGACGGCGAGTCCACTGAGTATTAATCCGTCGGCGGCGGCGGCGGTCGGTCGTCGTGCAGCGGCGGCACCGTCGTCGTCGTCGTAGGCAACGCGGGACGAAGGGGAACGACGGCTCCGGCTGTGGGACGGCTCGAGCTCCGGTGCGGCCGACCAATCGGCGAGCTTAGCACCACCCACACGCCCGTCCGCTCCGACAAACACTCCGCCGCCTTAACCCTTTAATTACGCCTCCTTTGTCGGCTCGGCGGACGACGCGACTCACACACAGACGCCGACATCGACACTCTCCTCTTTTAGACACTAAATTATGTTTTCTTTATCGCGACCGCGCGTCTGTGTGCATCGGCTAGCGCGTATACCGCCGCCGCTGCCGCCGCGTTAACCATCACACGATACCAGGTCGATTCATCTCGGCCGTAATTTATTAGCGCGACACGGCCATCCCCCCTCCCGCCAACCCCTCATCAGCGCGTTGAACGGCCGCCGCCGCGCCGGTCCGATCGCTCTTGCCGTATTCTGCGAGCGGCTATAACTCGCGGCTCGCTCGCCCGTCGCGAGTTCTCTCTTTTCGTTAATAATAATATTCTCCCCGCGCACACGCGGCTGCGGCGTTACAATAATAATACCTAATTATTATTATTATTATTATTATTATTATTACACGCGCGCGCGCATTCTCAACGCGTTTCTGAATAATATTATAATATATATATACTATACGCAGCTCCAGTATTATGTGTGTGCCTATCGTGACGCTAACTGGGTGGCCTAACGAGTATTAGTCGTCGTCGTCCAAACGCGGCTACGGCCCACCGACAAGGCTTTATAATTTTTTATTATTATTCCGACGACGACGACGACGACGGCGGCGACGGCGACGCCGCCGGACGGTTTCCGTTATAACAACATAATTCAATAGGTCCCCTAATAAATATTAACTACAATTTCCAATAGGTATATTACCTACGATACTATACGTACGATTTGGGGTGGATCGAAA
>PVMI01062893.1:0-13400 GCA_008528875.1 Aulacorthum solani | reverse complement strand
AATAATAATAGTTCTTTATTGACGGGATACATTTGAATTATAAATATTGTAAAAAATATAGTGGTTGTAGAGTTATGCAAATGTGCCACATGGTATTTTTTAAATGATTTGATGGATAATATAGTATTAAGTTACACACCTATTTAAGTAAAAATATATAATTTATTAACAAATAAAGAAAAAAAAAGGAAATTCAATTTAATTTAAACTATTATGTCTATATTATATCTAAAAACTCTTAAAAAGAATATTTTGAAAAATGCAAGAAGTTTCAAATCGGGTACTTCGAAAAAAATTTGTAATTTTCAGTGCTAAAAATGAAAATAAAAATATCGCACTGTATTTGTTAAACAAACGTCCATAAATTAAACGACTAAAAAAAAAATTTAATATCGATGAGAAGAAAATTTATTTTTTATTTTTCAGGTCTTTCTATTACACCTTGTATATTATATTATACTGTAGGGAGGTTATTTGTAGGTTACAAATGGTAAACGAGCTACACAAGGATCGAACGTCTATCGTTCATATATTTAAGACGCCCTTGTAAATTTGAACTACGTCCAAAATACACGAAATCAGGAATCACATTGACTATATAGGTATAAGTAATATATCGAACAATACGAGTACATATACTGCCATACTTGCGTACAACTGACAAGACGGAACGAAACAAAAACATGTAACCACTGCGTTAAGTATGATTAATTAGTGGGTAAGTACTTCTGCTGGGTGTGTAAAGGAACGTGTGGGTTCTGCTTTCTGCCGTACAGTGTCTGCTATATAGGTATAGTCACAGGTAGTTCGCGTTATTGATATTATGTTAGGTTACGACAAAATATTAGCTCTCAATAATCAATAATATACTATGGGTATACTTTTATGAAGCACCGGCACACTGTTATGAAAGGTGAATGTGCACAAGAAGGACATTTTTTTTTATAATATTCGTATTTATATTGATTTTGTAAATAATTTCTATTTTGCATTAGTCGTAGGCACTGCTATTTAGTGAATATTATATTTTTCCATACAATCGACAAGTATAATAACGAGTAACAACTACACAACATATATTTTGAAGCACAACTATTAATACGGTTATGGTGTATCAGCTATATTTGACATAAAATGTTAACCTCTATTCATTGTTCATAATATTATATTATAATATCATTCAATATTTATTCACAATATGTATTCAAACATAATTTATTAAATTGGAATTAATTAATTTTGTTAGATGATAAGATAGTCACAGATTTATTAATATTTATTTCAAATAAAACCGTTTGGAATTTATTTGGAAGAGTTCGAAATGTTTTAAATTGTAATCCTTATACCATTGAAAAAATCAATGTCACCACTTAAAATATGTGAACTGTTCTTACATTAATGTAAACAAATTCGGCAATAAGCCAAGAAAATATCTTATTGTATTTTACCTAATTTGTCTCTTGAGACATGAAAATAATGCATACAATATGTATAAAGTAGGAAATTTAAAGTAATTATATAACAGTATAACTAGAATACTATACGCATAACATATAAGAATGGAAAATATAATATCAATTTTTAATGTCGTTACAAATCATTAATATCCCAAAAACTTAATATTATAAAATTATCCTTTGGGGAACTCTAAAAACAAACATACTTGAAAATGATTTGTGATCATCATAATTAAACTCTTGTTTTCATACAAAGGATAATGTTAGGTTCATTATTATTTGAAACCTCTCCTAAAAAATATATACATTTAGTAGCGTATAATAATACAATATAGTAACTACCCAAAATAAAAATTAATTTATTAGAGTACCTACTATCTACCTATATATCATAATATAATTAGGTGAATAATACGTATATGTATTTAATTACAGTTACGAGCCATATCAAATATATTCTCATAAAAATGTGTTATCTGACAATGGACACAAACACGAGTAATAATAATTTTATTTTTATAACTTTAAGTATTAAAACATAATTTTGGTATTTAATGGCATAATATACGTTTTATTCATCGTAAAGTTTTATATTGAATTCGACAACACTAAGTTATTGTTTTTAGCTCAGAGTATAGTAATAATTTGAGTTTGGTTATGGTCTGATGATAACATGATCACGGTCGTCAAAAATTAAAATTGGAGGGTTAAAGGTTTGTACTTAATTTGAAATTATTTCTTTGAAAAACAAATAAAAGTATCAAATACTAAGAATCATAACGCATTATATTCTGTTTTTTTAACTGCATTTCTTTGTTTAACCACTGTCTTACATTATCCGTAGATTTATTAACGGTTTTGTTTCTGTTTTTAAAAGTGCCCATCTTACTTAACTGTCTCATCTATCTGTTGTTCCAAATGATTTCTTTAATGTTTAATTTAGAAAACTCAAAGTCATAATATTTTTACAAAGTGCTTTTAGTTTCAAATCAAATTTTTTTTTTTCATCACTAAAGCGAAAATGATGAGTAATTATTTTTTTTGTCCAAAGCATTCCAAACCGTTGCAGATTTTACCGTACCCATAATATTCATTAAAATCTTAATGACAAAATAACACCCGAACGAACATGAACAAAATATTGGTTGATATGCACAATTAAGAGAAACATTTGTAGCCTTTATCTATATCCACGCTGATTATAGCAAAACAAGCCCTTAGCATTTCTCATTTCGTAATCAAACTATTTTAATAATATTATAATTTACTACAGAAACTACTGATGCGTTAATTTAATTTCTTACTGCTGCTTTTTTTTCGATATTTTAATTATGAAAGAAACCATACAAATCTTTAGTTTATTGTAAACTTCAATCGGTTAAAACTATGCAAAAATTAAAAATATTAAAAACAATTCTGGTTAAAGTTTTATTTATTCATTTATCGTTCGTAGATGAAAGATGTTTTCTGTACATTCTAAAATTCTTAAATATATACATTTTTTTTTTATTCTAAAATTAATTTTATTTTGAAACGAGCTGTAATTCTTGAGTGTACCATTTGACTTAGATAAACTATTCGAAAGTAAAATTTTGAATTTTTGCTTGATCAATGTTTCAGTAAAACTCTAAACAAAAAATAAAAAATAAAATAAATTAAGTTAATGAATTTCTACGATAAAAATGATTCAATTGATTTCGACCATTATTGTAGTTCCTAACGAATATTTTAAATTGAACACGGCGAGTGATAAATGTTAAAAAATATAATGTTAAACAAAATGATTAAAATACCTTATTTATTATTTATAATAAAGAGGTGATAATCAAAATAACATATTATATTATGAAAGCATTTAATTTACCAATGTAAAATAAATTCTTAATTATTTGTATTGTTTTATAACAAGCATTTTTACCAAAATAAAAATTTAATTTTCTTAAGAAAATAAGAAAACAAAATATATTAATGTACAAAAATATTGTTGGTAACATTTAAAAACATATTTATTTTTAAAAAGTTTTTTTTACATAAAATGACATTGTAACAAATTAGAAAATTATTATGTATATTTGGTTCATTTCAAATATAATAATTGAATAAAATAATTTAAAAAAATATATTTAATTTGAAAATATGATGGTTATATTTTACAATCCTAATAATTAGTGGTTAACTTTATTTTATAATATATTTTTGATTATTTAGCATATAAATTAAAGACTATTACAAAACATACGTTTATTACATTATAACATAGTACCTATTATTTTTCACTGTTACACTACAATATAGAGCTGTCAATATTTTCTTAATGTAACTATATACTTTAACCTTAAAAAGATGTTGCGTTATGATGTGCACTGAACTTTTTACTAGACTTTTTCTATCTATTTAGTGGTTATTGCCAAACATTCTGTAGTTCTGTAGCAGATGAAAAATATTTTGTACTGAAAAAATCAAATCCATTTCAAGATACTTTTACGAGGCCTAAAAATTAAATGGTATTATTATATCATTTCAGGAGAACTCTTTCTCCATTTTAATTTTAGACCCAGGCCATATGAATTCCTTTCCAACACCCTACTGGAATTATTTTTAAATTTATTTTATTTGAAATATTTATCCATCGGTATTGTTTACAGAGATTATCGAAACAAGTATTATATTGTTTGCAAGGACTGATGTAGAGTTTTAGTTACCCGTGAAATTAGCTCAATACACGTTAATATGTTTAATGTATTTTTTGCTAGATTAAATTGATTACAATGTTTACTTTTACATATACATGCGTTGTATTTTATGCATTTTTACGACCTTAATGAAAATATTAAATACTTTATTCTTTAAATTTTTAAGCCTTTATATCTAAGACCACATTCTATGTAATTAATATTAAAATAATAAAAAGTCTTACATCACAAAATGATATTATGTTCAACAGTCAGTCTATGTCAATCCATTCTCTTCTAAAAAAATACACCGAATAATAGACGACAATGTTTTTTTTTTTTTTTTTACGTATACGAAAAGTAGTTGACATTTTTTTGGATTTATCGACAAAATCTCTAAGGGATTCCACATAAACCGATAAAAAGTGGAAAACTTTCGAATCATCGTCGCCAACAGTACAGAATATCTGTATTCTAGCTATAGTACTTGATATTTCATGGTAAATTACGCACAAACATTCTTGACAGCCTCTATCAGACTCACGTGTAATGTGTGTGTGTGTGTGTATTTTCATATGGGCTGCTACGTTAAACATCTTTGCAGTAACGATGCGAAATCAACCGGAACAATAAACAAAAGAATGAAGGTGGGGAAAGAATGTTTTTGGAACGTGAACAACTGCATTAGGGTATGCACACGCGTTTTGGGCCTACGCATTCGGTCGAGTATATTTTTATTTACTCAATATCGCAGTCTCAAAAAACACCCATTCTCACGTACGCCAAAATGGGCGTGCGCTGGTAGGCCATAAATTCCAATACTCGAATTCCGATTGTGAGCTACACTGCATGCCCTAAACATCCTCCGATCCCGTCATATTGTAGGTACTATACGAGCACCGGAGGACTCGACGTCTGCGGCGCTATATTATGCAGCTCCTCTGTTCTCTATAGGCATTCAACATACTATTATATTATCATGCCTAGTATATAACACACACACACACACACACTCACACTCACAACGATGGTCTATACTTCCCAAGAGCTCAACGAGTGACATGTCCTTCGCACAAACACCGCCTTTCTAGTTTCTATATATTTCAGAGGCCGTTGTATAGATACAGTGTGAAGACGTTTCGACCAGCTGTTTTATAAAGTTTATACAAGTTTAAAAATGTTCATATGCATCGAAGGAAATACTAACTCGTCAGTCCATCAGTGAATAATAATACAACTATTACACGAGCAATTAAAACGTAATAATAACATAATCCTAATTAGAAGTATTATCACTTCATCACATTCATGATATCTCTTAAGTTGATATTCTATTTACAATGAATGTCTATTTTTTTGAGCTCTATATATTGGCTCCACAACGACTGAACCGTTATATCAGTAGATTAATTGAGACTCGGAAATGGACGGTATCTTGTTTTAACCCATATAAGTTTCTCATTGCTATAGATAGTGTCTTACACATGCATTTTGTATAAGCTAATGTAAAACGAATACTTCTTTGTTTATGTATTAAGCAGCCTTATGAGCACGTTTTATCTAACCTTAAAATATTAAAAATCCTAAAACCTTTAATAATAATAATAAAAACAAATTGTTACATAATAGTTGAATAATTTAATCACGCACCAATAATACAATAGAATTATTATACTATAGCAATACATAAACATATTTTTTAGGGGTGGAGGGTATTTAGAGGCGTTGGTTGCCTTCCATGTATCCGTGAGTCGTGACTGCGAATAACTATATATTTTGCCGTTTGTTTGTATAATGACGCATGACAAGGACTAGTTCATTTTAAATCGGAGAAGAATCGATTATCTTGAAATCTTTCGCTTCCTGAACGTATTATGATAAAACCACAGGTACAACATTTTTGACGATGCATTATAATCACTCGGAATCCCGTATACTAAGAACAAGTCGAGCTTAAAGGTTGTAATTATTACGTTTTAAATACCCGCGCCTTGTGGCTTATAGCCAACTCGTTGCACAATTTATTTACTAGCTATGAAATATTACGTACAATATATTATTATGGTCGGTGAGACGTAATATTTTAGCGGCAGACACTCTACGGAATCGAATAAAACCAATTGCCATTTAAATGTAACAACTCGAACGACCGTTTGTGGTATTATTGCAGTTATTTATTATCATGCAGTACATGCACAATGCACATAATATTATAAGATATCGTACAATAATAATTGTTCAAAATGTTTTGTCTTAATGATATCGAGTTATTTCCTCTGAACGTTATTATTATATGACTCGTAAGTGAATTAATATCAGCCGGGATGAATAATTACATCCGTTTGTTAATTTGTGGCCGTATTAGGTATCCGAGACTTTAATGGTATGTAATATGATTCCAGCGGAAGCCTGCAGTGTATACGCCTAGAAACACTTATGTTTGATTATTGTTTTCCAAGAAAAAACCACGTTGAGTTGTCTTCCTTGTGGTTTTACTCTTTGTAATTATTAACTTTGATAGTGGCCGTAAGCAGTTGCTTTTTCGATAAATTAATTATATTACAATAACGGAATTATTGTTATTATTATTATCATTTTGTCGGATAAAGAGGTGAAGTGTTTGCTTTTAGATTTACACAAATAAACCGAAACGATATCGGTCATTGAGATTTGTACAAGAATGATAAAAAGTAATACTATCAAGATAGTTAGAAGATCTGCGAGGGAAAGGAAAACATTCGCATTCCGTTCCACTTTGTGCTTTAGGTAGTAGGTACTGCTGAATATCGCGTTATTGTGTAAATATTTTTCAATATTCAAAATTTAAAGTTTAATAATTTATTAATAGAATAAACTAAAACCACTTTGTACTCTTGTATTTCCAACACTGAAAATAGGTCTTACAATTTTGATTTTATATGCGTATACGTGTATGGATTATGTATAATGTATAAGTCCATGGAGAATTGTACTGCCTATAGAATATTACGATACAATATAAACAGAATCGCTTCACCGAGTATCCTATGTATTATCCCTAGTAAACTATAACAACTACAACTATCGTCCACTGTTTTTGCTCCTTCGACCTTTTTTACGACGATTAAGTTACAAAAAATAAAAATAAAAAATAAACTGAAAACTGAAAACGTTTCGAATGTGGTAAGTGCAATTTTCGTTTGATCGAAAATATACAACGGGCGTGACCCTTGTAATTCACCACCAGGGAACCGGTAGCCTACCTGAAAAGGATTCCACGTACATCAAAGATTCTAAAAATCCCTCTCACCGTCATATTTGAAATACCGTTTTATGTATTTGGGGTAAAACGAAAAACATCAACATTATGTAGATACTCGTTATTACATTAAATGAACTTCTTATAGAGTACATCAATAATCAAACAATATCGTTCGTCTGTTACTTAATGGATGTGATACTTGTGTGGCGATGTTTTAATGATGATCAATAATTAAATTAATTACTGTGAAAAATAAAATAATAACGAGTCATGAAAGTCCTATACAATGAACAGTTTAACTAATCATAATTTAATAAGATTTTATAAGTTTGTGATTGAATCATGTGTTTTACCATTCTTGAAGCACATATTATTAACTGTATTAAAATATGCAATTTAAAATAGCGGAAATGAAAAACCACGATATAATAAACTCTTATACAGCACGTTTAATAGAGAACTTGTTTGAAATTTCAAGTGAATTACTTAAGCGCGAAAGACTCGCGAGTTATAATATGGAAGTTAAGTAGATGAATATTTTTGATTTGAAATTGTTACAAACATATCGATTCGAAATCGTGAGTCTTGGAAACCACCACATTTTCTTCGAATATTTAAGTTCATAATTATTTCTAAATATTAAGGTCCTTTGAGCCAATTGAAGTAATTTTGTAGTATGCTGTATTTTCTGCAATGCACGAAAACGACGAATGCCAAGTATAAACAGTATAAAGAAAGGAAAACGATATTATTACGATAAATGTATTATTATATACAAATATCTCGTATAAAAAATTGTGCACGCATATTACATATTATTCATATATATCGTCCTATAGTATATTTTTGCAGTATTCAAATAGTTTGACAATAGGAAGTTTATATTGCAGCTTAAACTTTAATCAAAAATAAAAATCCTCAGTTTTACTGCAGTACCTCCATATTATTTGTTTTTATTTCAAATTTGTTGTATTAAACATTCCACTCCACAATGTCATACTAAATACGTTATAGCTTAACGGTGACAAATGGAACAAGGTAAACTGTATTTCTCAACGTTTTGATAGTACGATCAGTGCGTTATCTCTGTTTTGTTATAAAACAAAAATGTTCTTTGAAAATGTCTGTTACAAATCCGTTTATCTTGGAAATCAATTTTATTTTAGAATAAATATTTTTGTGCAAAGTTCATTTTTTTTTTGTAAGTAATAGAAAAAAAAATGTTCAAATATAATTTTGTTTGTACACTCTTAAAAATAAAAGAAAAGAATTTAAAAAAAAGTTTTTTTTAAAAATTCAAGTCCTTAAAATATTTCTCATGATAGAACATCCAATAAATAAGTGAAGTCAAAGTAGGTATAGAAGAAATAAAAATAATTGACTTACGTAAAAATATATTGCTTTTAAAATTTAGGTATATTAATAAATATTTTAGTTTGATAATGTGGTAATAATAAACAATACTACTTATGTGATTTTTTAATAAAATAATTATTACTATATCATGACATCACTTCTACTTAAAAAAAAACAATAGCTACTATAACACTGTTTTCAAAATTCTTACACATGATTTTATTGTATTAAGCAAAATAATACAACTTATATTCTAATACCAAATTCTACCATCATAAAGTAGAAACATAAAGATCAATACTAAAAAATATATCAATTGCAAATGTTTAAACTTAAACAAAGTTATTAATGAACTTTATTAATATTGTTGTTAAGTATATTACAACAGTTTAAAACTTACTTTCAAGACCTAAGTTTTATATAAAATAAGAACTTACTCTAAACCATGATAATATTTTTCGTATTTAATTAAAATAATTTTGTTATAATAGTTACTTATTAAATTTGTAACTGATAGTTATTATTTAAAAACGCATATTTTTAAAAATGTTTTAATTTGTCCGAATTTGTTTTAATTAAGCATTTTCTGTACAATTATATTATAACAATATAGGTCAAGTGTATCTTGTTACTATATCTTAACTATTGATAGAAGATAATCGTTCATTTTACGATTACGTAATTTTAAGCAATATAATACAACATAGACCTGCTGCCGATACTACTAGTCAGTCTTCGAACTTAAAAGCTAAAGAATTGTGTTAAATCTATCAAATATTAAGATTTGCGATCCTTGGTTATCCTAAGGAGAATATAAGTAAGATGAACTACATAATATGGCCTGTGTTAAATTATTAAACACATCAATTATTTTATTTAAAATAAAAGTGGAAATTCAGTGAAAGATTAATAAAACGTCCTCTCGATTGTCGAAAACGCCACTAACTTGAATGTTGAAAAATCGTCTCACGAACAATCGAATCCGAGAGCTATGAATAGGGCAAATAATTCAGTTGGATGAAACGACCACCTTTCATCAACACGATCCTGTTACAATTTGTGGTCCTAGGTCGTGGCATATACGCTATTTTAGAGCCGGGAGATAGATTTATGGTGTCGGCGTTTTCACACTAATCTATATTAATTAGTTTAGTCTAATTTACAGTCCATTCTTTCAAAAATAAGTGTGATTAAAAGCAAAATTCTGAACGAAAAAACTTGAATAGGTTAAGTTGAGCACACTATGTAGTATAATATCTTAATAATCAACCATTTATGTCAACGATCTTTGAGTAAAATAATATTTTATTTTAGAGCTTGAAGATCGAGCGAGGAACTCGTGTACCTAACACATTTAGGTTAGCTCAATAATATTAATGTTAATTGTTATAATATTGGAAAGTACACAAATGTTGGACTTGTATTGAAAACTATAAACTTTGCTGCAGATAACACATCATATAAATCGGTGAATCAATAATACCCGTCTAAATCTCATTTCAGATTCATTCAAAATTGTAGAATTAATGATAGTATTTATTAGGTTCACTAAAAAATATATTATTATTATTTACAGGCTTATCCAAGATCAAAAAAGATGTGTCCGAACTAATTCTGGACAAGGTTATTATATCACACTAGTTGACTAGTTATATTGGATATTATAACGATAAAAAAATCAAAGCATAATTACAATATTATGATTAGGTAACAGTCATGTATGTGTAATTCCTAGAATAAACAAAACAAAAACTCATTTCGAGAAAATCAAAATATTACACTCTGCATACAATTTATGTCATAACTCATAAGATATATTTAACATTTAGATCATTATGATTAATGCTCTTCAATATTTTAACAAGCTGTTCATATAACTATCTATAAGCGATCGTATGAATGTATAATAAAAAAAAACTGTTTAACGAATAATTTATTATTGGTAATTTCATACTTTCATAGAGAAATAAAATAAATAACAACAATAATAAATTAGTAAATTAGTTTAATAAAATCTGTATGGCATAAACTTTTTTTAAAACGTATTATGCAGTGATTTGGCTGGTTTTAATAACTAGTGTTTAATATTTCAAAACGCTTTTATCCCAAATGTAAACAAATAATGAGAATTCATATGCCGACAATGGTTGTAATTAATATTTAAACGGACTTATCAGAATTGTTTTCTCCTGATTCAAAAAGATAAGTCTCGTGTATTTATAAGAACGAAATGGTTTTTCGTTCATTCCAAATTAAAGTAGCATGTGACTTGTAAATAACCTGTTATACTATGCTCAATAATTAATATTGAACTTTTATTTAAGTTATTAATTTATTATTAACTTATACAATTTTATTTTTAGACACTCGATTATTACAGAACATTAAACTCTTGTTTTAACTTCTGCTCTAAAGTAATATTTAATAAATAAAACATTAATAATGAGATAGCTAGTGGCCTGGTGAAAGGTAGAATCGAGAGGCGGCCACCTCTGAGCTTTTTAAGGGGCAGTGGATTGGTGGGTAATGGTCAATAGGTAATAATTTACTATTAACTGGTGTTTTAGTATTCACTATGACAAGCAGTTAAAAATATGACAGTAAATACCATCCATTATTGGGTTTTGGGTGGGTGGGTCGGTGAAGTATTAGACTGGTCTCTGAAAATGTTCACCACGCTGATCAAAATCCATAAGTGTATAATAATATAATTATATTATATAATACAATATTTGAATCATGATAATATTAATTGTTGTAGTATTTGTACAAATTGTAATATACAACGACAGCATGTCATATATTTTATTCGATACCTGTGTACTTTTATTCGTATTTATTTCTTCGAGAAAATAATACCCACACAGAGTATGCTGTACTACAACTATACGGACATACACTTAAAAATATTAATTGACTTATGGTTATAATTGTTTTTCATTTTTATGTATCAAAATTGTTGACTATTAGCAAATAATTATTTCTTCTTTTTTATATTGCAGCATATTACAAATATATTCATAACTTTGTGCAACTTTAAAGATTCTAACAAAATAAAAATAATGCTTATTATAATATTTTTGAGGGTTAAGTATGAAAATGCGTCTTAAGGTTTTATTACCACCCCAATATAATAATGTGTTCAATATACATATTATCATGATTATCTGAAATTATTTGTAATTTGTATAATGACTCGTGTATAAATCTCAATATTATTTTTGTAAGGTAAAAAGTAAATATTTGTTTTCATAATTACGGGGTTGATTGTTATACATTATAAAGTATTATTTAAATTATATTACGGTTATAAGTCCTGGATTTTCAACTTTCAATTAGGAAAACAAAACTTCCGTGTATTATCTGATGTTGTATTCATTAAACTTGTTCACATAAAATATTCAAAAAATATTGATTATTAATATTTATTTATCTGAAGTTGATAGTTACCTAATACATTTATGCACACATTGCTAAATATATATATAACTATATACAAATGTAAATTTTTTAAGCTTCATTGGTTTTATTAATTTCATTCAATAATATAAAATATTCCTAAAGGGCCGAAAAACAGATTACATTGTAATCTTTATTGTAATATTGTTGTATAGTTATTTTAATTTCATTAGGTTGTAACGGTACATTACTTACTAAAACAGTCCTTCTCAGGACTACACAATATCGACCAATCAGAACACGCCATATAAGACACTACAGTAGTAAGAGCTAGTTTTTACAAAATATAAGTGCTTTCAACTACGACTACGACTTGACAAATACTACCCTGGATAGGGAAGATCAGGACGAATATAATGAGACCCTCCCCATGGCTATAGCCAAAAAACCCAATTAACAGGACACAAATCCATACCGACGGGAAACACAAATATCACGGCAGCACACACAATAGTTTACTAGTCGGTACGGCACACGGGTTATATACCGGTCGTTTTCCGACCACGCAATCAGTCACCCCCTGATCGGGCCCAACGGCCTTGTCTCTCCGGCCAAAGACGGAGCCGAGCTCATAGCGGACTCCCTCGTACAACAATTCCAAACAAACCCCGGCCCTGACATACCAGAAGTAACCGCACATTACCACTCCCTACAAAACCAAAATATCACAAAATCTAATCTATTCACCACCCCAGGCACTATCCAAAACATCATAAGCAACCTTCACAAAAAGAAAGCCCCCGGTGATGATCTCATCACCAACACTGCTCTTAAATTCCTACCCAACAACATTTTACTATCCCTTACACAAATTATTTACAGCTCTTTCAGAATCTGCTACTTTCCACTTGCCTGGAAAAAATCAGTCATAATTTCCATTCCCAGACCAGGCAATGACCACAAACTACCAGGCAACTACCGCCCAATCGATCTACTCTCTTCCCTATCCAAAATCTACGAACGTCTCATCCTAACTCATCTGCAAAACATGCTCCGAGACAAAATCCGCCCAGAACAGTTTGCTTTCAGACCGGAGCACTCTACCACCCAGCAACTGACTAAACTCACTCATCAACTCAGCCAGAACTTAAACAACAACATAAACACCGCTTCTATATTTCTCGACGTGGAGAAAGCTTTCGACAGAGTCTGGCACGCCGGACTTCTCTACAAACTCTCCCAACTTAATATCCTGACTGAAATCGTTAAAATCAT
>PVMI01062851.1:0-15277 GCA_008528875.1 Aulacorthum solani | reverse complement strand
TTTATACAGGTGACAGTTTAGACTAAAATAAATATATTTATTTAAAAAAGATTATTACATATAATATAATATAATATTATAATATTTTGTTTACAATAAACATCGAACAAACAATGGTTTTATTATAATATATTCATACAACAAGTCTATATTAAATTAATATTACAAAATTATTAGTCTCATACAGTCGTGTACTACACAATTTAAATTTACAATGATATATATGCATGTGGTGATGACGTCATGCGCTGTGTGGTTCAATACAATAAATTAATAAAATAACAAACTACCTAGGTATTTAAAAAATAAAAGGGACTATCGAGTTTTAAAAAGAGAACAGCTGCATTAATAGTATGTAAACACGGGTATCGTGTATGGTTAACTCATATAAGATATCCTGAGATTATTTTTTAAAAGCAACCTTTTCACAATCCTCGCTCATCAGCTCCCCGGATGTGTGCTTTAAATTGTTTTTCTTTATGAATTAAGTAAATAAAAACTAATAAATAATGAAATTAATATTATATAATAATGTTATTAGCTGTATATAATATGGTACCTACTTTTCCGTGTATACTTATCATGTTTAATTCGAACGATAGCATTTTTTAAGGAAAACACAGTATTTACTTTGCCTGTATATTATTATGATAATTTGTCGATTTTTTGTATGTGTATGTGTGTGTGTGTGTGTGTGTGTGTGTGTAGACAAAACATTTTTAAAGTTTTCTCACAGTTTCTTTGTCTTTGGTTATAATAATGATAATAATAATAAAACTCAAAACAAATCTGTACATATTATTATCGTGGTTTCACCGTAAGCAAATAAGTTTTAATGGCCATGGGTGTGAGGAGGTTGTCTGGTAGCGGCGCGTTCAATTCTGGTCGTTGAGGTTTATCGCTATAGTTCCACCGGTAACGATCTAGATCTGCCTTAGCCAAATTTGCGCTTAGCGTCAGTTCTTTATACTCCAACACCTCCAGCTGCGAAAATAATTGCTGAAACACGTTTTCAAATAATTATTTACATTGTAGTTTTTAAAAAGTTAACGTCGAAGTGCGTAAATGTCAATGCAAAATCTCTAAACCGTTCTTTTTTAAGGAGTAAAATAAACGAGCAATACATCAACACTTATTTAACTACACAATACCGAGGACCATTATTATGTTTGTTTTTTTAATTCTACGAAAACATTATTGAGCTCTACTGAACATTTGAAAGGGATAAAAAGTAGGGGAATGAGTTCACAGTATGAAATACGAATTATTAGTGTTAAAATAAGTTGTGTAAAAAATTATTTGAAGTAGAATAAATAAATTTCATACATTGATCAGTCAATATATAATTGAATGATTACAATACATTTATCTCAATTAAGTGATTTATAAAAGAATCAAAATATCGATATAAATAAGTACGTATTTTATTTCAAATAGGTATTCATTTATGAAATCGTGCAGCTTAATAATAAAGATAAAGCTATGCCACTAAACCTATCAATAATTACCAAAATCCTCATTTAATCCTACACATTTATTATACCTTTATATTTTGTTGTTTCAGTAGCAAAGTTTTGATTTTTTTTTTTTTTTAAGAATTTCGAAAGAGTTACTATGATTAATGTTTGGTGGAAATATAGCATTATATCCCTGCTCAGTTTTAAAAGTAAGGTTATTATTTATTTTTGATAGGTAATATAAAGTACAGAAGCTTAGTAGAATAATCTTTTACTGATAGTACAGTATAAATTAATTTCGTTGTACTAGTATTTTGAGCGATATCCCTGGAGTCTTTTTCAGAATATTTTTTAATATTTTATTGGATCATCTATATCTAATTATTTTACACGGACTTAACATATTATTACTTACCATACATACTTAATCTAACCTAACCACCCCAACCTAACCAAAGCATGTGTTTAAGTACGTTTAATTTATACCTACTGATATTTTATCTCGTTTCAAAATCATCTTCAATTTTTTTTTCCATAGGTACCTAGTTAGCGTTTACTTGTTAAAATTGTTTAGAATAAGAAACAAATTATACATAACAAATAATAAGATATTATTTAGTGAATCGTAACCCATATATATATATGTCATGACTGACTTTTCTGATCGCCTTATCTTTTTTTCGTTTGGTTTTATTTTTCTCGTTAATTCCTCGCTTTGATCGTTTTATCTTCAGGGTAATTATAAAATGTAATCCTTTTCATAACCACTATATTATTATATAAGCTCGGCTGTTTTAATTAATACAGTGACGCCGGTTGTTCTAAAAAACTTAACCATGAAACCAAGTCTTACATGTTGCTAACTGCTATTCTTATTGTTAAGAGTATAATATCATTAGTGTACCAGAACAACGTGTATATTATATATGTTTCCTTTTTATAAAATTAACATTTGAATTTGTTCCTGGCTATCAACTACATTTATATTATCATTAAATCTAGAAAATGTAATTAAGTATCGAATTTTTTTTGATATTTTCATGGGTACAATTTATACAAGAGAAAATAAATCGTGATACACCGTGGTGATGAAAGCTTATAAAGACTACGTCTTAGGTAGATGACAACAATTGATTTTATTGTTGAAAGAACTCTTCTTTCGAGTAGGATAAAAAAATACCGATTTCTTAATTATTTCAATACTCCGTTGTACCTATACATTTTAACGAGAAACATGATTTAAGGACTCAGCCCTACAGAAAGTGCTGAAGTAATTGTATGCAAGTGCTTACTGGAAGTAGATAATATGATTTAAGAATATATTACTTCGAAAAAAGTCGGTCAATCAAACTGTAGGTATATAATACATTTATGATTGTTCGTATACGGGGTGAACAGCAATTTAAGTATCAACATATGAATTCCATGAATAACTTAATTATGTTAGTATAAGAATTTAAATTATATTTATATACATAATATCTGTTTCAATCCAGCAAAATTTAAGAAATAAAAATACATGTTTTTTAATACATTTCGTAATAAAAAGTACTAGGTAACTACTGACAGTTTCAAACTTAAAATTGTATATTTCTTAAGCAAAATAACTGGAACATTTTATTTAATTTGATTTTTCTTTCTCAATTTTTTTTTTTATCATATGTACCGATAACGCAATGAAAATCACAATGAAGGGGCGGTTTACCATTAATAATTTAATAATATAATCTATATTCTATCCTAAGCTCAATGCAAAACAGTAGCTAATTATGAAAATATTGTCATCAAAAATTATGATTTGTTCCTTAAAAAAATGCGAACCTTATTATTTTTTTAATTTTATGGGTGTAAGTCATTTAAATTAATCAACTTTTTCGTCAATAAAAATC
Organism: Aulacorthum solani; assembly: GCA_008528875.1. Classification (NCBI taxonomy): domain Eukaryota; kingdom Metazoa; phylum Arthropoda; class Insecta; order Hemiptera; family Aphididae; genus Aulacorthum; species Aulacorthum solani. Next base: position 11,931 of record PVMI01062851.1, on the reverse strand, counting down.
ACCAATAAACAATACGTTGCAATATGTATTTTAAAATCAATGTGTGTCCCGTCCAGAAAATATTTTATTTAACACGACAAGTTTGGTAGGTACTTACTTGAAGGTGAACGGTTTCGGGCAGAGACAAAAACCTATCTTCGTCCTTCTCGAATATATGTTCAATCCTCAATAAAACTTGATCTTTTCTCCAGTGTTCCAAAGTTAAAAGATGTATGTTTAATGGTAACGAATTGTTCAGCAATTTGTACTGCAAACGCCAAACACAATTTTTAGATAGGTATGTGAAGAGAGACATTTTAAATGAATTTGTCTAACACCAATCGATCTTACCGTTGCGCTGAACTTTGAAACCCATTCGTTACTTCCCATGTTCGTTGGGGCCAATGTGACAACAGGTTGCATGGCTGTATGAAGTGCCGACAGCCTGTGGGCTTTGGCAGCCTTATCCAACTCGTTAAAGTGTAATATATGTTTTCCCCTAGTCACCATACCTTCACCGTATTGATTCTCGTCCAATGGTTCGCTAACCCCTTGGCTGTCATCGTACAAGAGTCGACGATGAAGCTATAACATAGAAACGGTTATACGAACAGCTGATGATGATGTGTATGATCATCGATGTGCTAAATATGGACATTTGGAAATATGTTGAACGGTGAATACTCGACAAATATTTGAGATTTAACCGCAGACTCAACTAAGTAGATATGTGTAAGTGGGGCTTGCCCTTACCATAAGTTCCAATGTGCCGTCCTCAATGCTGGTACCCCCCTGTGGTCGATCGGTTATTACAGTAGACTGATGAATGGCGTCCCTAATTGCTATGCTTGAAGTAATTGGATAATAATTAGACGAAACGGGTTCGGTAAGAGTTAAGTTCCAAGAAGAACGTTGATTCCGTTTCCTTTTCATCCACCTTCTTCCGTTGGAATCCGTATAGAATGTTCCATTTGACGCTATCTTAGTTGTATACTTAGTAATGACTTCTTTTCCAATCCATTCCCTGTACAACCAAACAATCACGTCATGTCATTTCACCGAAGAATATACTAATAATAATATTATAATATAAAGTCTCATAAACTTATGCACTAATAATATTACAAATAAAACTGTGATTTTTGTTTTTTCATTTTTCACGTAATCACGTGTACCAAACAATAAATATCAAAAATAATAATAAATGCTTAAAATAGTAATTCATATTTTATAACACTATTTTAGTTTCTTCTTGTACTAAACTCACCTATATTGACCTACTCAAAGCGAAAGCTTCGCTTTTTTGAGAGGTTTGTTATCATAATAATCGTATTATGTACGATCAATTTGTATTTGTATTTTATTTTTTGTTACATATGATTATGAAATATATTATTATTAAGTAACATTATAATATTATGCATAATTAAGCATTTAATACAACAATAATATGTTATTTTACACAACATTATTATATATATATATAATTTTAATACTTACATAATAGGTATAGGTCCAACTAGCCATTCGAATTCAATTGATTCTTGTTGGTCATAAATCCTGACTACTTGACTAAGCCAAGAACTGAAAGACTGGTGTACTTCGTGCACGTTTTTACCTGAAAAAATTATACCTCCGTGTAGTGCATTGATTATTGTTAAACAGACTCAACTGTGAGATTTAACCAATAACTACTGAATCATATACCTCGGTATATCGTCAAATTGATTTTTTCCGATATGACTGTTGGTTGGTTTTTAGTGGGTCTAAATATGTAAGCCCCGCTGGCACGGTTATCGGCGTTGAAATTATAACCTTTCATCGACTCGTAGAAAAAGAAATTTTGCTGCAATTGATGTCTCGTGCCATTTTTCTCTATCCACTGCACTAGTCCGCTGATCCCGTTAAAACCTATTTTCAATTTCTACGAATTCGTAAAATCGGAAGAAATACAATTTTTTTTAAAACGATAATTACACATATTGTCATTATTTATTTGTTGTATACTTTTATGTAGGACATAGAAGGCAAATAAAATAATGATAACGATTGATAACAGTGGCATATCAACATGATTTTTTTTTTTTGGGGGGGGTGTATATGTACAATTGTATAATATTTCAGTACATCAACATGGATTTAGCCTGTTGGCTGTTAATACAACCATTCAAACAATAATTAAAAGTCTTGATCAATTAAAACTTGTTAAACTCCCCCCACACCATCGATCGCCCCTAACTAAAAAAAGTTAAAAAGTTGTGAATACGCCACTGATTGATAGCATGATACAATATCATTATAATATTTTATATCGTACATATTATGGTTTTAGTTTAATATTTATAATGTATTTATCATCAACATTATTATTGTTGTCGTGATGTCATACCCCGTTGTCTATCGTCACATCCTCCGTGCTATTATGTGGCGTCGGTCTCGGCGGGGGCTCTGGTTCGTTAATTCTCTCCACGTGATAGTTGACTAATCCTAAAGGGGACACTTCGCTGGCAATAAACACTAGCTCGTGCGTAGCGTTAGAGGTACGACCTCCTAGTCGGAAAATCTGACCGGGCAAAAACACCAATTCGTACTGCACGTTGGCCCCTGAAAATTCAACCACATCGTCGTATAATATTTAGAATACATGAGTTAAGTATGCTAAAATAATCGGGCATCAGTGGCGTGGCGAACTTTATTAACTTATGAGGCTAAAAAGTTTATATTTTTAGACTCATTACAAAAAATATAGAACACATTTTTTAGAAAAATTTTCTTAGAGTGTACATAAGTTAAAGCAGACACAATAATTACCACAGTGTAGATTTATAACTTATATCATTTATATAATCATAATTATTATAAATATAATTTTTTTAATTTTCCCGAGTTAGAAATTGGAACACTTATAAATTCATCAAAAATTCTGATTACCGAGGTAAAATGTTTTTGGTATTTACCAAGACATGTTATTTTTGGTAATTACTGAAAATACCATAGAACCAATAATAAACAAATACTTGACATCAAAATTTGAAATACCACCGGCTTTAACTTATGTCTTAAATTATATTTGAGAGGACCCCAGTCCTGGTGATATCCACCACCCTTCAAACTGAAGAACGTTCCTCAAATGAAGTACTTCGTTACACCACTGGATTCGACCTGATGTAGCAATAGATAGCTTAAATATTATTGTCTTTACCATTCGGACCGGTAACCTTGTAATCCGCGTACTTCACGGGAATGCGGACAGGCGTGGTAACGGCGCGGGATAATGGGTTGTACAAGGTGATCACGAATTTGGAATTGTTCTCCGAAATATCACACTCACTGATATTGAGCATCTTGCAATACTGCTGTTCGGGAAAGTCCTTTCCAAACCATTTTCTGTAAGACCGGGGCACCATTAATAATGTGCACTTTTAAACACAAGTTTAATTGCATAATATGTACATATTAAATAGCACATACCAATTCGTTATAGATTATACAACACATGACAATATATTACAGCTGTCCCTGCTATACCTATACACATATTACCTAGGTATATATTTCTGGTAAATGAAAGTATCAAACTAATTTTCACTGTCTCAATTTTCGCAGTGTCTTTTTCATATTGTTATGGTTTTGAATAAATATAAATTATAATAATATGTTTGAGTTTTTTGCAATTCTTGATTTTTAAGAGCTTTTTAAGTTTACAGAAGTTGAGCAGTTTAGAAAAAATTTTACAAGTGTACCAACAATCAAACTTTAAATTAATATAGATAGCAAAATTTTGATTTTCATTTCGTTAAATGTAGCTTTAAACTTTAGAAGATGAATTTTTTTTTTAAATTGATGTTTTCATTATATTAATATTTTAAAAAACCCAAAAGTTCATTGCAATGATAAAAATATATTGTAGTATTATAATTATATAATAGTACAATAATTTCAAAATGTAAGTCGAAGAAAAAACAAAAATATTGAAAAATGAATGGATTCGTACGGGTATTTGTGAACGGAGTATTAACAACACGACGCACGTTTTAGCTAAATTATAATCAGAAACAATTTTAGTTCAACCATATAACTATAAATGCATATTAGTATATTACATTGTTCATTCTATATGTACAAACTTATAGCAATTCTGTACTTGAGAAATACAAAATCAATAACAACGTATATTTGAGAACTATAGGGGCAAATATTCGATGAATATTATATTAATTTAAACTAAATATAATGTACATACTTGTAACTGAAATTCAATATCAAGTATAGACTGATAATATATGTGCTATTGAGAATTGATTTTTTACTTATCAATATTATATCACATTAGTTACATAAATTATATCAATAAGTATTGTCATAATATCTCACATATCACACACCACTCACATTTACTAGATTTTTGTTTTCATTTTATTTCTTGATTTTAGAAATCACTTTCTATGAGAGTTAGAGACCTACTTTTTGCCCAGTATTATAGCAAACAAATTTGAAGTAATTAAACATTTAATTCCAAGCTATACCAAATTTATTAGATACCAGTCGGTACATTTAATCTCATTTGGAAGTGAAAGAAATCATAATAACATGTACCTAGTCGAATGGAAGTTAATTCCTCAGTAATACAATAGTCATATTATAATATACATATAGCTATTATATTGGACTAGACATAACTGAACAATTTTCTTAAGGGTATACAATCCTGTCTGTGTTTTCTACCAGAATAGATCTATCTTATGCCAACTGTACCGTCTATTCTAGTCAGCTGATTTAACTTCTGAAAATATATTGGAATTTGTCAAAAAGTTAACTTGAAAACGACCTTTTCACTTTTTTGAAATTTAACTCCATACCCTTAAAGTGAAATTTTCAAATTTTGAATATTAAGAATTTTAAAATGTCAATATAATAAAGTAAGTGAAAAAAGTTATTTTAAGATATAAAATGATTGGCAAGAGATTGATACGTTTGACCAAAAAAAAAACAAAATCAAATTAATTGATACTTGTGTAATCTTGATATGTACGTGCACGCGAGGGAACATTCAACTATTTATTTTATACACAGTCACTCACACTAATGATCACACATTCACACGATCCCCATGCATACAAACTCATTATAAATTACCTATATTGAACTCCTTAAAAACAGTCTATCGAATCCTCTTAAAACAAATATCTAGCATTGGTTAGGTTAGGTTAGTAACCGCCTACGTTCGATATAGTTATCATTATTTTTCTGTCAACTATGATAATACGATATTTATAATATACGTAAATTAGAGGTAATCACTCTCTCCATATACGCCTACACTGGATAGGGTAATTAAGCAATGTTGTTTACACTGTCTTACGGATTTGTTTAAAATATAACTGACACATTTAAACATATTGGTCCAAATATATTTTAGAGCAAGCTGCAGAGCTACAGAGAATGCTGTGTCATCCCAGCCAGTCCACGCCTAATCATCTATTATTATAAGCAACTACATAAATATGTAACAGAATGGTATAGAAACTGTTACACATCATGACGACATACCTGTAAGCGGCCGTCAACACTTTTTGCGACTCTCCTATCCCTTCGTCTAGGTAAAGAGCATAGTCGTCGGACACGTGTTGTTTTTCTGTACCCGTGATGGCATCGTGGTGTTGTGATTGAGCGACGGCGATGGCCAACGTTTGCACGTGCTCGTTGAGCTCTCCTCCGAGTATCGAACTGATTTGCTTCACTGCCTAATTATTAAGATCACCGCTGGTAGTTATAATATTATATGTTTCCGTTTCAAATCTATCCATAGGTAGAAAACTGGGGGAGGGGATAACTTGAACTTATCTCCTAAATATCCCATTAGCCCCCTCAAAAAAACAGAAGGTTTTTTAATTGTGTTGTCCCGAAGTCAGTTAAAAAATTAAAATGTTGGTCCCTCTCTGATGTTATAATAGATTTCCGTCCACGCATTTATCGGTTCCTGACAAGATGACGTGTTGGCCAGTAGCGTCACAAATACTTTATTCACATGGAAAATATTGAAGTTTTCCACCAACACCCACTCACAAACAAAACTAAAACGTGCGAAAGTGGAATAATTTTTTATTATAAAATAAATATTGATATTATTTTACAATACTTATCAATTAATATTAATGTAGCCTATATAACTTCTAATAATAAATACCACATACGCAAAAACTTTTATTTTTCCAGTTTCTTTATTGCACACAACAATTTAAATGGTATGCGTTTTATTAGATAATATTTGCTAGCTCCTAAAGTAAATCAATAAAATATACCCATTGCATTGTCAGAAAATAACGAAGCTTGGACCGAGTTTCTTTTTAAATATAGGAACGAGTAACGGGAAAGAGTTCCTATTTATGACTCAAATAAAATCAACATACCTAAAATATAAAAATATTTTCACACTCTCGCAATACTGATATGTACTTGCCTGTAATAGATTGTTGGCCTTGCAAATCATGTACTTCAAATTGGATCTCGACGTGAAATAACCCGTCCAGTATGAATGCTCGTCGTGCGCGTAAGGGAAGAAATCATCAGAGTCCTTGAGTGGCCAAGTAACGTTTTTGGATGACATCTGGAGAGCTGACAAGTAACACTCGGGAGTTGAATACAACACGTTCAAATCAGGTTTCAATATGTTCACGTGTCTAAAACAAACAAAATATAGAATCGCAAATAAATAATTTGTACAGTATCAAATGGATAATCTAAAATATAGTCGATATTATATTTATGTATACAGGTACACTATATTTGTTGTCTGTTATTATCGTTATAATCAATTTTTAACGATTCATGCAGGATGATTCCTCAAGCATTGCTCACCCCCATTTTTACTTTTAATAATGAATTCATTCATATTATTTTGATTTTTGTAACTTTGAAAAAAAATCATCAGCCATTTATTGGTAATTTTTATATTAAATGAGAATATGAATAACTGAATTATTGAAAAGTAAACCAAGCATGAGTGAGCATGCTCGTTGAATCACATGTAATACGAGACGTAACTAACAAAAAGACCTGACAAATTAAATAGCTTTTGTTCTAATCGATATGTCATTATTTTTTCGAGTATACATAGTTTATTTAGACTCTCAAGATATAGCCAATTTGTAAATTTAATTTTTAGACAAATCTTGATGGTAAAAACGTTTATTTCAGTCAAGTAGTTTATTTTTTTAAATATTTAAAATATCAATATTTTTTTTAAGTAAATTAATTGAAGTAATAATTTTTTTCGAAATAATCTTCTTGGGAATTTCCTGGCATGAATATATTTCTTGAATTATTTAGTACCCATATAATTCTCGTAATTGTTGTCATTTTAATATTAATTTTTTTTTATTTGTCCGATTTTTCTGTTACACTCTGTGTATCGCAGTATATGACTTAATATTCTATAATATTAGTTATGAGCTAAGACCGATATTGCTTGTGTGTTCAAAAAAATTACTGTACTTGATTAATTTGTCCATATTTCTGAACCACGACGATGCCACTGAATAAGAAAAATCACCACCCATGGTCATCATGATGTTGTTCGTTTTGAATGCCGAAGCGTATCTTTGGACGTGATTTGCAAAGTTTTCTACCTTCCAGAAAAATAAAATATAATTCAACTCATTAATTATCAATACACAGACAGTATATACACCTATTATGTGTAATTATTACTTTTGAGTTTACGTTGTATCCGTGGAGTTTTGGGTTGTCCAAAATAGGGTCATCGTTACAAAATGCATCGAAACAAAATCCTTCGGGGGCGACGTATAGATTGTACAAAACGCTTGTAAACAACTCACCACCTTGTCCTACGGGGATTTATAATAGTATTGTACATTCAATTTATAAAATTACACGAAATGAACCATGCAAAGAATAATATATAATTCACTAATAAACTTGATAAATATTTTATAGAGCTCAATAATAATTGTGCAGTTGTGTTTTAATTCTTCATAACGCATTACAAAAATATTTGTAGTATAACTTTTTAAAAATAATTTACACTTGCAAGAATTTTAAAAAAGCGAGTAACGTATAAGAATAATTTAATTTGTATAATTTAATTATTTTTTTTTAATTTCAATGTAAAATATATTCATTATTAATAAACAAATTGTCCATATTAAATTATATTTAATTGTTTTTAATAAATAAAAACAAAAATATTAAAATAATAATTGTAATTATTACAATTATAATACAATGACTAATAAGACTCATTCAATTTATTAATTGTTTATGATTTATTAAAATATTGACGTCAATATTGAAATATTTGTCTATTTTATTTATTACACAGCTTAAAGAGCGGTGTTTCACGAAATATTTTTTCCGAATTTTGAACACGGGGGCGGGTAATATTTTTATAACGCTTTCAACATTGTTATATACGTAAAGTTGTGTAAACCGATATTCTTTATAGAATCATCAAACCGAAATAATCCTAAAACTTTTACTATAAAAAACGAGTATGAAAACATGTATGTTATATGTCCGAAAAGTTCTAATGCGTCGATTGAAGTTTATAAATGGCCAATTGATTTGGCTTATTTGTTTATGTAATATGATTATTGTTGCGAAAACGCATCTAAACTTTAAATCTGTATGAATGCAAGAAATAGAACAAAATAGTTTTCTTTAACTTGGGACAAAAAAAGTAGTTGGAATGGTTGAACAACGTACTCTTACGTGGGCACACATATTAAAGTAAATTCGTCTTGGAAAAAGCAAAATGAATTTGTTAATAATAAATGGGCACTCAGCGCGTGGCCGTTAATTAATCTGGATCTGACACACGAGTTCAGTAGCAGAAACAATATTTTAATAAAAAAGCTTAGTCGACAATGTCTGTAACCTATTTTAGAGTTTTTGGTGAAATTATGTCGTCTTGTCGTATTGAATAACATTTTATTATTCTACATTTTAAAATTCTATGTGCTTGAATTACCCGCATTTATTAAAGAACAACAAAAAAATCAATGAAATATGTCATTGAGTTTCATACGACTAAAATTATAGAATTATACAGAATTTAACAAAAGTCCCTGGCAAATAAAAATAAAAAATTGATAGTAGGTAATACAAACTTAAGGGCATGACAAAAAAAATAAAAATTATAGATGAAAAAAATTAAATTTAAATACACTTATGTCAGGAAATTCCCGAAAAAAATATTATGAAAAAGTTATTACGATTGAAACTCATTTGCTCAAAAAAATTGTAATAATGTTTTTAAAAAATTTAAACAATTAACTAATTGACTAAAATAAGCGTTTATAACATTAAAATTTGACAAAATATAAAAATATGATACTGAACTAGTAGCATAAGAATCTATAAAATATTAAAATCAATATGTATATATATATATAATATAATATAATATATATAAATATTAATTAGAACAAAAGTTATTTAATTTGACTGCTTTTTCTGTTACACCTTGTATAATGATAAAATAATATGTATTGTGAAGGAGAAATTTATCGAGAAACTGTGATCAAATTAATTTTAAAAAAAAAACATGAAACGTTTTCGGGAGTTTGGTAATTCGACTCTCGATGAAAAAAATATTGAAAATATACATTATAATAATATAATAATGCTGATTCACCTGAGAATTTTCGAAACCCTCCAAGTAGCTATAGCTGCTGTGCACAGAATAATATGGTATTAAAGCATTATTAAATACATAGTTATTAAAATATTATTATTATATAACATAAAATAGCTATCGTAAAATAAAATAATATAAATTGTATACCTATGATGTTTAATCTCTATAATTAAAGAATGAAACTTAATTTAATCTTTTATTGACATTGAAAAAACAAATATAATTATATTAAATTATTGCTTCGTGATAATGCATTAATCTATATCAGAGTGATCGTATATAATGCAAATTCAAAAGGAAAAGTTATTGTTTTGTTAATAAAAATATAGTATCGTCGCATTACTCAAATATAAAATAGTAAATGTGTTTTTTTATTAAGTTAAATTTATAAAAGATGCCGTGTAACCAAATTGTCTTTAACTGTAATAAATTGTTGACACATTACAGGGCTTAGTGAAAATTATATAGTAACCAGTCTAAGTCTGATGAATAACTATAATATTTTATATCACCATCATAAATATTAAATGGTATAAAATATTATTATATAGGTTGTGCGCTTACCCATGTTGACATCCGGTCTCCACACCATTTCCATTGTCTTCTGCTGTTTTCTTAGAGCTAAGTCCTCGTGATCGATACGGCCCAAAATCAATCCATCAAAACCCATTTCGGCAAACTCAGCGGCCACTTCGCTCGAATGACCAAATGGATCAATTTGCCAAGCCACCCGAGGTCGAGCACACTCTCCAAACGTGTCGTTTAAGAACCTGAAATACAAGACAATAATGTAAAATATGAAATATTATCGAGTGCACGGTGTGTTTTTATTAAATTATTTTTAAAAGCTTCTGTTATGAATGCACACAGACATTTTTATCGACATTGGACACAATTAAATAATAGTATGAAATATCTCGAGAATTTTATAATCGATATTTTAGTATATTATTTAAAAATTAGTAAAATAATAATTTCAACAAATTAAAAAAAATTAAAAAGGAGGTGAGCATGCTTGGTAAAACACTATGTATATAATACAATATGTTGATACTCGAGTACGCCATCGTAACAAGTTCGACAACATCCCCATACACGACAAATCGTTATTTAAACGCACCAGAGAACAGCATTTACACTGTATTGTATAGGTATAGCACATGCATTATATAATATTCAGCTGTGAAACTCAAAATCCACCACAGCCGCAGACGTATTATTAACGCTTACTTAAGGCCCAAAGTCATCTGATCGATAAGGGTTGAATAATGAGGCACCGCCTCATCGCTCATCACCCATCCTCCGTGCAACAGTTGTAACCGACCTTCGTGCACTAACGTCTTTAAGCTGTTCCGGTTCCACTCGTCCTGCTCTTCCCACCAACGCCACAGAAACGCGGTTTCCACGAAAACGAATCTGACGAGAAACATTATGCATAAATATAATATTATTACATACTCAAACGAATCCATTTTAGATCGATTCAGAGTAGAGGTATTTATGGTTTATAAAATTTTAAAAAAAAACCGTTTTTACTTTCGGTTTTTGTTTTTCAATAGTTCGGAAACGACGGAGTCCAAGATGTATTGAACGCCGTAAGGAGCGTGCGCCTTGTTACCTTATCAAAAAAAAAAAGAAAAAACAAATTGAATTTCATAAGAAAAGTGTAACAAAAAAACAATGTTCATTGTTGCAAACGGATAAATTCTACAAACATTTTATAAAATTATAAAATCAACTTCCTATTTATATACAGCTACAGCTACAACTTTAATTGTATACAAAGATTTTACACTATACAAACAATTTCGGGGTTAATATATTCCGTATGGATTTAATTGTTTGTATTTTCGGGTGTTAGTGGTCGCGATTATTTTACAATAAATACAATAGATACTCTCGAATAATGCGTATAACTATATCTATATGCAAATTATTAGGTATTTACTATAAGTTAGTGTATGGTACGGACTTGATATTATAATATATTCGTAATTCGTATGTGAAATCGTTCAGATTTAATTGCAAAGTGGATTAATACACCTACTGTATAGATAAGTGTAATAATATAAGTAAATAAATACGTATAGTACATATAAACACCTTGTGCTAGTATATAAATAAACTTACTGTATAAGACCAAACTTTATTTTTACATTTTTAATTTAAAATATTTAATTAAATATTCAATGTCACCAGGTCAGGTGGCACTACTGAGTACCTGCCCAATGTCCATAAATAATAATCTACTATCACTATTATTATTCATTAACTATCAAATTTGCTTATTATAC
>PVMI01062840.1:10375-23642 GCA_008528875.1 Aulacorthum solani | reverse complement strand
CACCCTTTTTATTTATTCCTCTCCACCGTAACTAAATATTTACTTAACTCAACTCTTTACTGACTGATGCACTTCGAATATGAAGATCTCACCTTCAATTCCCTATAAACTACCTATCCAATTTTAAGTCTATTAATTTGTTATATATTATCTTATTATTATCTTATTATTTTTGTTATTATTTGTTGGCAATATCGTCTTTATCACGTGCAAATTTATGTTTTGTGGGCTCTGCCTGCGATGAAATAAATACACACATAATAATATAACAAAACAATATAATGTGTGTCAAATCGTGTGTATGCCAAAAATTTTTTCACAGCATCACCTATAAATATAAAATAATTGTTCAAACGTATCGTAGCATCACTAGGACATAAAGTACACAATCAAAATCATCAACTAGTACAGCTTTAGTAACTGCCAAAATTATTTGTATCCTACGTTTTATGTTATAATCCTACAGTATTCGGACCATATATAATATAAATAAATATATTTAAATGGGCCGGGTTTTTATTGTGTATAGGATTCCCGAGACTCTCATCGGCCAATACTCGTTAGTATGTCTGGAGTAATTTCTGTTTTTGGTCATTTTTTACAGCAACAAGAACAGCAGCAGCAGCAGATGATAATATTATTATCATTAGAGAATGAAAGTTTCATCGTGAGTAAATATTATGTAATAATAATATTATATTATATATTATCACAGGCATACGCGGTATAATGGTGGCGGTGTGGTGTAGGGGAGAAGGTTAATATAGCAACGGATTGGATGCGAAACGTTTTATCTCGTCGGCAGACGTAGCTAGGTATATAATAATATAATATTATAATAATACCGTACACTTTTGGGGCCCTTTCGACTTTACGCGAAAGCGGTTCCACGAGGGCTCAGGTTCAAAACGGCGTTCGGTCGCTTTGACTACCGACTGGCAAATTGTCTTTTGTACGACCGGCGGCGCAGCTGCTGCAGGCCAAACTATTTACGAAAGAAGCCAATAATGTTATGTATTATATTGTAATATTCGTCGGTACACCGAAGACGCACCGTCGCGTAATTTCCCGCAACCATATCCTTACGTTAATCGCTCAGACGTTTCGACGGTGACTTTGGCTCTATATTATATTATAATAATAATAATAATTATTATCTTTATTATTATATTATTAGTATAATTAGTAGTAGTAGTAGTACTATTAAATCAGTGGTTCAAAAGGACTTCCGGCTAAACGCGACATTTTCATATTTTCCCAGTATAATATGGTACCTAAAATGTATTATTACATTATATAATAATATGCGCTTCCGCGTAAGCGGCTTACAAATAATATTTTTTACAAATCGTTTTATAAACAAAAATACAAGCAAACTAGCTAGTTATTATCCGTTTCACTCATAATAATTGACTTATCACGTGTAATAATGATCATCGTTCTGTTTTACGAAATGTCTCAACTAAAATATTCGACATTGATTTTACAACAATAATTACAATAAATACTCAAATATATTCGGACAACGACGTGTGTAGGTGATGCAGGCCCGTATATGGTATTATGAAATGACGAGGGTGATATTTCACACTTGACATTCAAACACGACCAGTGCAAGCCACCCGACGATGACGTGTGTGTGTGTGGATAAAAATATGATGTCTGCTCGTGCACGATAATTGACGGGGAAAAAAATGTCAAACATCGTTACAACAATTGTATACCTGCTACATACACGACTACAATAGCCACCGAAAATTATTGATTTTTGCATATTCATGAACCCCAATATATTAGAATATGTACGTATATCAAATACGAACGAAACGATTATTTTATACTTGCGTGTTCCTGCGAGCGTCTGTGTACAACGCAGTCTGCAAGTGATAACGATTTTTGTACAATATTATTATTAATTGTGACGTGTTGCGATAATAATAGTTATAATAACAATAATAATAATAATAATGATGATATGTCGTTGTTGTACCTACTGGCGCTACTGCCAAAAACTCTACACCGATACGACGTGTTTATAATGCAGTTCACATATGCGGTGCGGCGTACGCATATTAAAATTATCTTTGGTAAATGCGTTACTAATAATACAAGTTTTCCGAATTACCATAATTCAATCTGCCCCCTCATCACCACACTACCTCGGCGAGGTTGTCGTCACCCGTTGCCTCCTTGCAACGATGCTGCACGCACGATAAATTGTGTGTGTGTGTGTGTGTGTGTGTGTGTGTGTGTGGATGCAACGAGGACTCTGGGTGGGTATATGGAAATGCGCAGATGTCAAACTCGACTGAATTTTAATTTCCTCGATTGTTATTAATTTGGTTTCGACCTGATAAAACGTAATAAGTTTCTAACACATCATAATAGTACGGTACTGGGGAAAAATATTACTATTTTTGTTGTTGTTTATGACGGTTTTGAATTATATAAATTTACAATAATTATTATTATCGACATTTTTACTAAGCATTGCATTTTATTGATGTGCACATTAGTTTAATCTTTGTCTTCCTGCAAAACTCATACAACGTGATTTACTTAAATCACAGAACACAAAAAATACTTTTTGCCTGTAGAGTTAACACGTACTTCTAATATTTTTTTGGTAGATCATATAGGTACAGGAGGGTAAGGATAAAGGTGGGCCAAAAATATTTCTCAGTTACTATTTTATGGTGTTATTATTATTTTTTTTTTGCCATTGTTTGTTATGGCTCTTAGGATACCTAATTCTACTATTAATTTACTATTCAAAGTCAAACACTGGGTAATAGGTTTATAGATACTTATATTCGATTTCACAGAAAATTCAAAAATTATGTTGTGTTTGAACATGTTTCGAATCGATACCACTAGTTTTTATCTCGTTGAATTTATCATTGATTTAATTTAATAAAGAGTAATATGTACCGTCAATCGTTATGAACATTATTAAAGTTAAAATGATATTGCTACAGACGTTTTAAAAATATAGAATATGCCCGGAGATATAATATCAATAGTCTATAAAATATTAATATGAATATATATATATTCAAATGAATTAGTAATTAAGTTTTGACCTAGCAATTATGTTGATGTCTTTGTTTGTTTGTCAAATGTACCTATCCTTTTGTCCAATTCATAACCATAGGTGCATGGTGGTATAAAGTCCGTTAAGTGAACGTTTGTTTGAAAATTTTAGCCCGGAGAATAAGGACAGTGACATTTTGAAACATTACATGCACGTGCGTTGTCTCAGAATGGGAAGTACAGTAACCAACGAACCTTTTGCTTTGTGTTTGACACAAAGGTAGATGTAAGGCCTCGAGCTTGTATCCCGCATACAACTAGAGTAACTTTGGAAGCCTTGAGCAGTGGGGCTACGGACATCATAGGAAACATCAAATTGAGTTGTAGTTAGCCACCGGAATGGTTAATTAAAACACAGAAGGTCAGTATTTTGTTAATTAAAATTTTTAATCACTTAAAAACGATAAAAAAAATTCAACCAAATATTTGGGCTTTTTAAATTATTTGTAAAACAAAGCAATTTGTCGATTTCCCAATACAGAGCAAAAAAATAAACAATAATGATATTGTGTTCAATCATTCAGTACTACTCAAATAACTCTATGCGTCTTAATGGTTTTGGAAAGCATTTAAAGAGAATAATAATGTGACCTTTGAACTAGTAATTAAACAGGTTAACAAATTAAAATGATACTGAATGTGGTACCTAATGGTTAAAACTGAGAGTTCTCCCTTTATATACTTGTGTATTATGTTAAAAGCAAAGTAATAAATCGATCACTGCTCAATATGATTATTAAGGGCCGTTATTTCAAAATAAAAATAAATTCACTGAGTGTATTGCTTATAAAAATTTTTAATTTCTAAAATATATAATCCAACATTCTACAAAATAATTGTTATTAGCAAAACAGTTTTATTATTTATGTTTTATTAATAAACGTGATAATATAAATAAAAATTATTATATTCCAAAATTATTGAACCATAAGTCATATATTCTGAACATTTTTATTGTACTTGCTATGTAATATAATATTATACGATTATTTTAGTTCACTTTTATAGCTATTTTATATGTGTTCTTACTCGAATCACTATTGCGGCATTTTGTGTTGTAAAGTTGTTTTAAACTTTTCGGCTTCACTTTAATATATTGAAATTCGATTTTCGATACTCACATTGCCCACAAGGTTCTGAAATAAGTATTTCCCAGAGCATACGGAAACGATCCTCGGGCAATGTAGAAAATATTGGAGTTAAAATAGATAATTTTTACATTGTCATAATGTTTAATTTTCTACTTTTCGCAAAACTGTAAGTACTACCTGAGGCGTTACGTAGACACGAAAATCTTATCGAACAGTTAAATCGTATACATGCAGGTTTATGTACAACACAATGTCATCAGGGATAATGAAGCTGCATATAGTAGATCATACAAAACTTTTCTACTGCGGGTTGGTGAGAGGGACAGTAGAAATATACCTATCATATGAATTAAAAGTTTTCGTTTCAGGTTCATGTTTAAATTCCCAAAAAGGTCATTATTAAATTATGAAAAAAAAATGTTTAATGAGACTCAACCCCCAAGCATAATGTAAATCTGAAAGCCTAGTTATTCATACTTGTATACAAATTATTGAATTATATAAATTATAGCAACATACATTTTTAAATTTTTTTATTTAGGTATGAAAACAACCTACGCTACAACATGAAAAAAAAATACAAACGATGTACAATATTGTTCATACTTTAATATTTTCTCAACAGTGATTATACATTTTCATGATATTGGCTGTCACAGCTATCGCTGTTTGCTATCATCGTGTGGCCTTAGAGCTATGTAGTTGTATTAGTATTTCAAAATATGTATTGCCTATAAAGACATATATTATAACGATTTTCCCATTGTCGAAAGGTATTATTTTAACGAATATGAATACATAGCCGATAGATTATTAATGAAGACATGACATAATATATTATAATAATGTACCTGAACGAAATCGTCCCTCGTCGAGTCGAAATTAGCTTGTTGTGAAATATACAATTATTAGTATTATAGTGTGCGATCATTGTAAGCACATGAGTGTATTGTACAAGTATAAAATATATTGTATTTCACTTTTAATTTTCGAATTACTGAGATCTCCGCAATTGTTATACAGATGTAGGTTATGATAGTACCTTTATACTATTATTAAGCCAATAATGGCATATAAATAGATACTTTCGATGTACGCTCGTATAAGGACTCTCCCCCACATACCGTCACACTGTGCACAGTCTCCGATGTATGTTACACATTTTATTAATTTTAATTAATTTTAAAGTTGTTGTATTATTTATACATTAAAACGTATTAAAATACTGCAGCGTATATAAATAATTGAGGGAATCATAAAGTATTGTATATTTCGTTAGTCTAAATATTGAATACTTAAATTCTATGTCTACTCTATCTTCGATTTCAACACCGACCAAGTCTTGTAATACATACACATAGCACCTGCTCGAGCCGTGACCAGACTGTATGTCGATATAATATTAAAAACGAGCTCGAATTTTCTCAGCTACGATGCGTCCGCGGTGCTATTGCTGCTGTGTCGCAGTCGGTCCGCTTAGCACACCGGTGACGTCACGGCCGATTTACTAATCTTTTTATAATGCCCTGTTTCTTTTTTTTCCATTATTTCACATAGTCCGTCTGCCACGAGCTACGAGTAGGTAGGCGCGTGTATCGCCGTTATTGTTATTATTATTATTATTATTATCATCATCATTATTATCATCATCATCATCATCCGTCTGCGGCAGAGAAGGGGTTCAGAGGCGGAGGCCCTGTTGATGCCCCCGACCCTCCAACCACACCCCCCCACCACCTACCCACCAGAGGGCACGAGTGGTTCGGATGATATTAAAGACGCAATAACGGCCACTCGGTTACCGGGTACTTACTGGCAAAATTACACCGTAATCGCACTTGCGATGCCCACACACGCGCCGTGTATATATAAATACATATATTATAATATACGTGTGTATATAAACATATATATATATATATATATATATATATGTATATATGTATATAAACAGCACTATATATGCACTAGTCGTATTTTATTATGTATATACCATCATAGGCCGTTTTAAAAACACTGCGGAAGCGACGTTCGTGTTCACATTATATATATATATATATATTTATATGTATGATACATGTATAAATGACATTAGGCGCGTATCGCGCGTTATGACACAGAATTATTATTATTTCTGTATAAACGTGTGTATGTGCTATTTCAATAGTTTTCACTCGGCATTTCATATATACATACATAGATTTATAACAAATAGTTTTTTAACGATGCTTTTTGCGTGCCCTTTTGAGTACGACGACAGTAATATTATTTCGAAACCCGCATACCTACAGTTATTATACGTTTTTAATTTAAAACACCTAAATTTTATAATTGTATACATAACGATTTGTTATTTTTTCATAACGATATGATATTTAATACATTTACAATATAGAAATTAAAATTAATTCAAAAACATAAAACATGCAATATTAATAATATTATGAGATATTTGATTTGGGATCCCTTAGTTATCAGATAACACTATTATAATTGTTAACCACAATCACTGGAAAAGCACGTAGTCTTTATAGAAGCTTAATTGTTCAATGTTTATTCTAAATACATAGATCACCGTATAGAAAATAATCAAACGAAATCACTAAAAGATATGGTTTTATGATTTCATTATTAACTAATTACTTTAGAAAATTAAATAAAAATGTCTGAAATCGATAAGTGTTGTATTATTTTAGATATATTGACTACAATTGAATTATACTTCAACAATTAATTACAATAATATATAATTATCTATGTACAACACAATTAAAACATATTATGAGTGTATTAGACATCTAGATGGATGACAAATATAAAATATAACTGAAACACAGGTTTAGTATAACAATATTATCAAGTGTTAAGTTATAGGTAGTATAAGTACACATAAAAAGTACACACGCTTAAAATATAAAATGTTTGTTTTACGAACAACTAAGGCAAACAAAGTATATGAAACACAGACATGTATTATTAAATTATTCATAAAAGAAAAAAATATTTTATCTTTTGGCAGGTATTATACGTTTTGATTTCATACAAGCTTATATTATATTGTTTAATTTCAATTGAAAGTCAAACGTTCAAAGGATAATGTCTAATGGCGTGAACAAATGAAATTAGTGTTGTTAAAAATTATTGTATTACTACAGGGGTCTCATTTCTTACCACTTCCATCTTCCGTATACTCAATTTCACTGCTTGAATGCTTAAATAATTCCCAAGTGAGATGTTCTTTTAATTAAATAGAGAATTCATAAAATTATATAGATGGGCAGAAGAGGAGGGGAATTGTTCCTCTTGTAACCCAAGACGGTGAGGCCAAACAATATTCATCCGACAAGGATTGGTGAACTTTGATGTACAGAATGAGTAAATTACTTCTACTTGATTAAATATTTCTCGTTTGCTTTTCGTTTCGAGTGTACAATCGTTTTACTTAATTAAATTTGGTTACGTAAAATATGAATTGAAAACGGAGTTCGTTGGAACAAAAACACTTAATTGTGCGGTACACCAATTGTTCATTATAATCACAAAACTAATACATAACTAATATAATATAATATACATTGTACAACATATGTATATTTATAATATATATATATATATATGGGAATTTAATGACATTTTCAGGTCAAACGTATAAATAGACTTTGGTGCATAACATAAACAAGAAACTAACCCAAATAAGTATTTCGTAGAATTTAACGTTTTGAAAAGCAAATAATTATTATTGTGTTGTATAACGCGTATTATTAATTATTATTGATTTAAAGAGCATTTTCTATACTACAGGCCAAATAATTAATATGCATTGATAAATTTATTTCAATTATTTTCTTTAAGTTAAATTTTCAGTACAATCGGAGATCTGTATATTGCATGTACCTAATATTAATACAATTTATTATATAATATCATAAGTATCAAAAATACTGGAAATAAAATCCCTGTTGGTGGGTGCCTTCTTTTTCCAACTATGTCTTCATCAAGATCAACTAAGCTTACAGATTAGATATACATATGTATTATTACAATAAATTACAATGGAATGAAATAATATCTGAAATAATTTGATCAGAAAATGTAAATACCTAAATAATTCGTTTTATTTTACTAAAATATTAAGTTAAAAATATGTCATGATTTATTAAATTTTATTAAATTTGATCTGTGGGTTACATGAATTCGTACGAAAATTAATAATGCAATATCTTTAAAAATCATCAAATATTTTTCTCTTTAGGGAAATTCAAATTGTTCAACATGTCATGATCCACAATTAAGCAACGATTCGTTTTTTGGTTATAGGTATCATAATAATTTGATTGAACAACATATTGGGAATATTATCACCTACCTTCATTTATGAAATACTAACCATTTGCCAAGGACGAATATCACAGAATCAAACGTTTCCTACTTACTTTCATAAAGATAAATATATTTGTGAGATATTGACAAATCCGCTAGTATATTAGATGTCTAGACTTAAATGTGTATATATCGTTTTCTAAATTGGCATCCGAGATAATATGTCAAGATCAAATGTTGAGAAAAACGATTTAGCTTAAAACTGTGAAATATAAGGGCACTTTTGAGTCCATTTTGGCTTTCAACCAAAGATCTTAATGTGAATTGTGTCCCTTGTTAGGTGAAGAGAGGAGCTCTAGGAATTAGGTCACATAAATTTAATTTCATCTATGTACTATAGAGAATTATTTAACATACCACATGCGACATGCACAATGTGAGTGGTTCACACGCATGGTTCTAACCATATTTCAAAACACTGGAGTGAAAGCATCGTCACTGTTAACTTTTTTTTTCTTTTGTAAACATAATTTTTCATAAAGTATATAGTATGCGCCATGCGAGCGGCAACGAGAACATAAAATGCACAATTTTTCTTATAAATCTTGATTGTCGACCTTTTATTTGACTACATTAAAAATATTTTCCTTGTCGAATTAAAAAACTTTTTAGTCACTCACCTATTCCACCTTCTAACTGTGGCTTTTATTATTATTTTTGATAAAATAATCAGATTAGCGACATGGGCCCCCGTCACACACAGAGAGGTAAACAGAAGCAAACATATACACATGCAGAAATGGCGTGTCGCACGCTCGCTAACTTATTTCCGACCCAATCAGTCAAAATGCTTCCTGAGGGAGTTAAAACGTCAACTTTTTGTTCAAAGAAAATACACATATACCTAATCTATTGATTTTGTTTTATGAAAAATACATTCTGCCAATGATATTTATTTTAAAGTCTATTAAAATATTTCTAGGTATTATATGATTCCAATAATATTGTATTCATCTCTGAAACATTTATACTCTCAAAATCAATTTACTGCATCCTTGTCAAAATAAAAATTATTTATATGATACCACTTATAATACCAAAGTAAGGATATAATATGGTGTTTATTAAATACAAATAAATTATAAATAATTAGGATTGATAGATTATAATTGTTTAAGACGCAGTAAGTTGTTGCAAGCAATGATGATAATGAAGGTACCAAACAATTATATTTTATATGAAAGATTCATTTAAATAAAAACTTATCCCTATCATCAAAGGATTGTCAGAAACAAATTAACTTAAAACTATTTAATTGTTATAACTATTTAATAACTATATAGTTCTAAGATGATATAACAATGAAAAAAAATATATGTTTAATTATTTGCATTGTTTCATCAAGAGTTGTGTACTTTATTTTTTTATATATGCTAAACCTGAGTCTCGCCTACTCGTAAAACCAAATGCAAATTTTAACTATTTTTTTTTTGTATGATAATTATGTTTATTTTAATTTTTATGCATAGATGTAAGCTGTATGGGTAGATACTCATTGTAATGTAACTTTCCTTTTCTGGAAAACACCATCACACCAAAAAATCACTTGGTTCAGGTACATTTATTTATATATTTTAAAAATGCATCTATCAAGAACCATATTGTACAACTATCCCATAAAATAATTTCTAAAATTCATACAATATATTATATTTATTGTTTTGTAGCCATCAGCCATCGAATTGATCAACCGCTGATTTCTAGAGAATTTGAATTGTCGCTTTACTAAGGAAATGCAGTGGTTCACTTAATTATCTTGTTGTCTGCACTAGTAAACATATTAAATGAATAAATATAAGCGATATAAGAAATATGGATATACATTAGCTACAGTTTTGTATATTACGTGTAGGTCAAACATTTTATGAAAATTGTTCCATTATATAATTAACTACCAGCCTAACTTGTAATATTTAAATTTTGGTGAGATAAATAATTATTATTTTGAATATTTTGTTAGTGATGTATACTAATTATTACTCATGGCAGAATAATATTAATGTACTACGTATAATGAGTATTGTGTATTTTTTATATTGCTATTATTTTGTGATCGTTTATTTATCATTCTAAACTTAAATTTGAAATCTTTTTTTTTATAGGAATGAAACTGTTCAATAATTTTTTGCCAAATTAATAATAGATAATCTTTTGTTTCATTATAGTTTATAAAGCACAAACTTATATAAATGGAACGTATATAATGACTCTTATTCAACAAGTACTGTACAACAATATACCAGATCACCTACATGAAATATTATAACCAAATATCGATATAACAATCGAAATAATTTGAAAAAAACATATTTATATAAATTTATTTAGATATTTATAACCGCCAGGGTCCGAAAAAATATACATGTGATAATTAATAAGTATATTTTGAGTATTGTATGAAAATAGAGCAAAGGAAAATTGTATTTTTGAAAAAGAAAATTATTATCTTTTCATGCAACTCTTAATAATACCGATAACCACTAAAACACCTTTAAATGTGAATTTGCATGTATATTATTGTACATAAAAACAAATGAATAAAACAACCAAAAACCTTCGGAGCCAATATAGTTTCATACATTTTTTATTGAACCTAAAAACTCTTTAGTTCCCCCGATTACCCACTGTTGTAAAATGACGCTAACACGCAATAAGAAGGTAAAAGGTTAAATAAACTTCCAAGCATCTACGGGTAATACGATGAGAATTTGCAGACCGCTCTATTACGGATCCCTATATCCCACAAGAACGTGTGAGTCAGAATATATTAAGGGCCAAGTTTATATTATTCCGATCGAATGCTTATACAACCTTAACGTTAAACCGACTTAGGATCGAAATATTCCGCAACTAGCATAAAATAATACAACAATATTTACGGCTCCATTACATAAATCATGAAGTTTTCTATAGTTTTACAGCTAATGAATTAAATTTATAACTGATTGCAGTAATATACACAAATGTATAAAATCGACGATCCTAAATGTGTTGACAATCTGAAATTCGGAATAACTCGGTTTACCAACAAACGGTTTTTTTTTGTATGGTTTATTCCATTATTCTATTAAAAAAAGTTTTCGGCTGAATAGTTTATTTTTTTGTATTCTACTAAATGTTTATCAAAGTCTCTCTCAAAGACCGATATTGTGAGTAACCTGCCTCGACGTATTTATTGCTAGCATTGTTTTCGAAAGTTGCTTTTCGCTTAAAACCTCGAAATATTTAATATTAATAACTATTTTAGTAAGGTTAGATAACGTAAGTTCAGTTTTTTGTTTACATAAAATAGTTGCTTTTATTTTTATACCAAAAACCAGTATTTTATGTGAATAGATATAGGTAACATGATTATAAGATAATTTTATGAAATATGATTAAACAATGGAAAAGTTATGGAGATCAGGGTCAGAGAGAAATGGAGATTAATTAATTAACAAAAGTTCAATAAACAATTCATTCTAAACAAGTTTAATAGTATTATATTAGATAGTCAAATTAAACTTCAAGTTAATTCTCTTTATATCATGTTAACTTACATTGTTGCACTTATTTATTTCTGAAGAACATAAATATTTTTTTTTATCCTCATCAGCCAAGGATTGGTCAATCTGGATGAATTGAAATTTAGTTTTGTAATTTGTACTTTTTACTTATAATTAATAAAAATTCATCCAGTAATAAAAGGTTAAAATACAATGAATATTCAATTAGTAACATTGATTATAATATTATAAATTATGATATTGACCTATATTTGATAGATAGAAATAACGTAAGTAATTTAATTGAATAAAATAACCTCATCACTGATAAATGTTATGTAATTATAATTTACTTCTTGCAAATTAAAACGAACCACTGAATAGTAGACTAAACTGTCAAAAATTTATAATTGGCAATGAAGAAATAAAAACTAATTTGTTAAGAAAATACGTTGCATATTTTTAACACATTGACGTGTATAATTACACCTGTCCAAGCAATTTCAAGACGACCTAAAAATGTGCCCTCACAACATATTTAAACCTCTCGACATTGATTCCAATTAATTGAGCCATAATCAAAAAACATACAATTTTAATTACATGTTTTTGGGGATATATCTAATTTTGATGGTGAATCTGGAGATTTAAAATGTACCTACCAAATGTATGCATATTATTCAAATGCAATAGTTTTAAGAATGTTCGTTTTTTGGCATAATGTTTATAATTTAAAAATGTCGCACTAAAAATTACTAATCTAAAAAACTTATCCGCTGAAGAGAACAGATTACAATTTCTACAACACTTTTAGTTAAGTATAAAACAGTGAATGATACTTTGATACCTCATAAGAAAATACAGTAGTAATATTATAATAAAACAATGAACTATTTTTTATGTAAATGAACAATGTGCATAATCAATACTAAAATTCAATTTTGATTTTCAGCTAATGACGGTAGGTACAGCGAATCCTCTGTTTAATGTAAATTAGGTAACTGTATTTATTGCTTAAGTTCTGACTTCAGATCGAGCGAACATTTAACTTTAAAGTAAATTAAAGTTCCAGAAACTTTGCAAGACAACCGAGTCCAATTTGAAACAGACAACCGAAACGTTAATTCAACAATACAATATAGTACAACTGCGTTGAAGGAACTATTTGGATAAAAATGAACGGTTTTAAAAGATAATTATATTTTTTTTTAACTTTGA
>PVMI01062814.1:0-10700 GCA_008528875.1 Aulacorthum solani | reverse complement strand
TTATAATTTATATATTTATGTACATTAATATTAATTATACTAGTTGTATAATACAAGGTTGTACTTACTTCTATTTCTTTAAGTTTTCTTGTTTTAGCTATTTTCTTCTTTGTCTCAGCCATTATTGATACTACTACATTTTCCTCTTGATCTACTAACTGACGCAGTTTAATGTTTTCAGCCACGATTTTTCTATTTTCATTTAAGTGATTTATTAAATTCTCTCTTGTTGCTAGAGCCTTAAACATAATGTAAGTATGGTGATGTACTTATGATATAATAAATTTACAAAATCTATATAACTTTAGCTTTTTTATTCTCCTTATCTTCCGCTATTTCATTTGCGATTCTTTGTAATTCAGCTTTACCCTCTTCTCTTAATTTAATATAATCGTCCCGCTTTATATTTTCTCGTTCTTTCAATCTTGTGACACCATAATAATTACTTATATAATATAATGATATATGATGTATACTAGGTATATTGTTTTAATTGTTTACTTAATTTAACGTTTAAAAATATATTATATTAATAATACTAGGTACCAAACAGTTATTTATAATTTACATTTATATTTGTTTATAACATTAGGATTTAGATATTATCATGAAAGTAACTAACGTATTTTTAAAAATCGTATATAATTGTAAAAAATATGATACTATACCTAATTATAAATTATAATAATTGGCTGTTGCATGTATATTTTTAACTTTAAAAAAAATGCTTCTTGTCAACTAACTAACGTAGTTATTTTTTGAATTTAGGTAGTTATAAACATGTAACGTATTGTTTAACCAATACAAATTAAATTATTATTAAATATTTTATCTCACTCTTTTAGAAAGACAGCAGCATTAGCTTTTTTCGTTTCAGCTTGTTTCAATTTCTGTTCCCATCGATCTGTCTTATATCGTTCGGCGTCTAAATTTTGTTCTATCTTTAACAAACGATCTGCTTCCAGTTCCTTTGCTCTCTCTACTTCATTGAATTTCATTTGTATAGATCTCTCTCTGAGCACCTATAAATTATAATAATGAGACCCTACCATTTTAAGTCATAATATACATACGTTTGGTGATGTAATAATCGTGTACTAGAGTAATGTAAATTAGACAAACCGAGAAAAATATAAAACCACTTTTGACTAGTATAGCAATAAGTAATCAGTAATCACCAATAACAAATATGTACCTATATTATGGATGTGTAATGATACCTATAGGATATAATATGCTTATACCGTTACACAAATACTAAGCCTAAGCGCCGTATACGGTATAACTTATATGTGTAAATGTGTTGTATAGATATATGTATTATAACTATATAATATAAAATATAAATACATCATCGCACAAAATGAATATCGAATAATATGTGTTCATTATTATTATTATGCCCATGTCTATTCGTCACTTAATCAGTACATATTATACTATACAGTGCAATTAACACAACTAATCTATGACAAAATATACTCCATACTTCCATCTTGTGCACTGCTCTGGTCAGCGCTTTTGTCGAATCTCTATCAGTCCATTTCTTCAGCCGTGCCTTTTCTACAATGGCATTTCTGCGCTCCAAAATCTCGAGTTTCATAATTTCGTCTCTTTTTTGCTGTCTGGCTTCATTACTCTCTAATAATTTTTTTCTGTTTTCTATTTCTTTCTTTCTTTTGTTCTAAGAATAAAATGAGATAATAACTTTTTTTTTTCATAATTTGTAACCACACAAAGTTTGTATATTATATATTAATATATTTATGTTTATTTGTCACTTGTATAATTCTACGTTAAACGGTAATCACAACCTATAATATAGATACTTAACCGAACCTACCTATTCGATTTTCTAACTCAATTATGTCATTGTGACTATATCTACTGCAGGTAACACCTATAATGGTATTAGTTTATAAATAAGTCCGTCCAAACAAAATATAAGCAGTGAAGCATATGTATACTGTTAGTCTATATAGAAGCATATAAGCATATAAGCACATATAAGTATGGCTATGTCTGTCAACAAACTAAATTTCCAACCCACATACTATATTTTATTCAATTTAGTTTTACAGAATTTTACAATTTATTCACATAGGTACCAATACAGTGGTTTCCCATGATTCGGATATGGCTTTGGATGTAGCATGGCGTTCGTCTTTTAATCGCTTTATCATCTCAATTGTAGCTCTATCGTCATCCTTTTTGGTCAAAATCTTTTTAAGTCGGATCCATTCATTTTTTGGGATTAAAAGAGCATGTGTTTTTTGATTATTCTCCACCACGTTTATAGCTTGCATTTTATTTTTTATCGACCAACGAAAATATATGTGATTTTAACCGATTATTTGAATAGTACCCAATATATTTTTTATGAATTGTAAAAACAAAGTTTGTTTCCAACGCCAACGGAGAATATGAATATTTTTTTAAGTTTCAACAAACATATTTTTATAGATTTAAATGATTCGTTAACCAGGGGTTGACAGCTTGAAATCGAATTGATTTTTTTCGATTTTAATAACAATATTGATAATTGATATTAGCTTTCTCTGATTTCAATTTAAAATAATGGATATTAAATTAATCAAACTTATTGGGCCATGTATGCATACAAATACACGATGCGTTTTTCCCGCGTTTAAAATATGAATACGGAAATCCCGTAACAGATGTGTTCGACGGTAGTGCGGATGGTAGGATTTTACGTAACGTAAATTAATAATCATAATTCAATTTTTTATCAATTATTAATTACATACTAATATACGGTCTTCGAGCTAACGATCTCATAGTTTACGTGTCCGACTATACATGATTCAAAATTTGTGTTCAATTCGTCATTTAATGCCCAGCGTAATTATACCCAAAACTTTGGGTGTACCGAGTATACTTGCGATGAGTTAAATTTGAATGGGTAGGACCCGGTTAGCCCAAAATCAACCTTTCCCGTTTCGCTCAGATACCCGTTTCGACCAAAGCCATTTTAGTCATCTTAAAATTAAGTTGACAATAGTTTTTAAATAGGTAATATCATTATTTATCATAATTTTTAACTAAAATGTTTGTAGTCATCGCCAAAGTTTTTTAAAAAATCCCATTAAGTTATACTTACATTTACAGTTGTAACTTATAAGTTATAATACAAATTACAAATTATTATTATTATTATTATTATTATTTTTATTATTGTCTACCTACTAGAAACTATTAAAAAAAATCATTACAATTATGTTTATTGTTTAATATATGCCCATATTGTATACGAAGTTTGATACTCTTACCTCTTATCTTCATGTTTCGAACGGGCATCGGCCGACCGGTTTCCGACCTATGTCCTTATCATTTTTCGGATAAGTGCTTATCACTCCCCGTTACTATTATCTGTATTTGAAATTTGAATTTTCTAGGTGTTAGTTGTAGAATGTAGATGCATAACTTTTTTAGGAACAGATTTTTGTCCGATAAATATATTAAGTATTAAAAATCACATAAAAATACATAACGTTAATTGAAAAAAGTAACAATTTTTAATACTTAATAACTATAAATAATATCATTGACTGTCAAATGTGAGTACCTATTTTTACTAGGTAATTATTAGACTATTAGCATATTAGTATATTCAGTATTAGATATTTAGATGTTTGATAAAGTTTCTTAAAGACAATGTGAATGATATTTAATCAGATTCAGTACCACAGACAATGGATCAACAGGTACCAATTGTCAGAAAATTAGCAGAGGATGTAGTAAATAGAATTGCTGCCGGTGAAGTGATCCAAAGGCCAGCTAATGCTCTTAAAGAACTTTTAGAAAACAGGTACCTAAAATTATGTGTTACGTGCTTTGGATAAATATTTTCTTGGATTTGATTTATTTTAACCATACACATTTGTTGGCATAAGTGTCGTATCATCATTACCTGTGTTATAACTATTTGTAACATTAAGGTGAATATTTTTTTTATTCACAAAAGTTTGTATTAGACTATCAGTTCATCATTTGTAATTTTGTTTTCAGCCTGGACGCTAAATCTACAAATATTCAAGTTACATTGAAAAATGGAGGCTTAAAATTACTTCAGGTAAAAAATATTAATTATTCATTTTATTTATTTAATAACTTATTTTGTTGTTTTAGATACAAGACAATGGCACTGGTATTCGCACTGAGGATTTGGGTATTGTATGTGAACGGTTCACTACTAGTAAATTACAGCAATTTGAAGATTTGACTAAAATATCTACTTATGGATTTCGAGGTGAAGCTTTGGCTAGCATAAGTCATGTTGCTCATTTAACAATCACTACAAAAACCAATGGATCTCTCTGTGCTTACAAGTAATAGTTAATAATAATTATTTATGATTACAAATGTTTTATTTATAGTGTTAAAACTATATATTAATATTTTTTTATAGAGGATTGTACAAGGATGGTAAATTAAAAGCTCCACCTAAATCTTGTGCTGGTAATGTTGGAACCATAATCACTGTTGAAGATTTGTTTCATAATATCGCTACAAGGAAAAAATCAATGAAAAGTTTTAATGAAGAACATTTAAAAGTTATCGAAGTTGTAAGTTAGAAATCTTATTACTACAATCATTTTTATTTTGTTTTGTCCAACTAGTATTATTAATTTTTAGTCCATCTAAATTCATCCCATAAGTTTATTATATTTCAAATAAATTAAAAAAAAAATATCATTCTTATTAACTATTTTATTTTATTAAATAATAATAATAATAATAAATAACTTTTAAGTATTAGCATACATCTATAATTCTTTAATACAAATGTTAGAAGTCTGAAAGTTTCTGAAGCCCTGAAGGTTCAATAATAATGTTTACAGGTGAGTCGATATGCTATACACAATCCTTTGGTTGGGTTTACAGTAAAAAAACAAGGTGAATTATTGACTGAAGTGAAAACAAATCAAGGTTCTACTCATATTGATAATATTCAAGCTATTTACGGCTCAGCAATATCTAGGTAATGTTTAATTACTTACTTTAGATAATAACTTTCTTTATAAAGGACTTAATTTTGTATTATTTTATTTTCAGAGCTTTGTTAGAAATAAATGATTATTGTAATATTCTTAAAGTTAAAATTAAAGGCTACGTGTCCAATCCAAATTTTTCAGCAAAGAAACAGATTTTTATATTATTTATAAATGATCGTTTAGTTGATTCCCAAGGTAAATCTAAATTATAAATTATATATTACACACTTTAATTTCTTAAGTCATTTGATTTTTTTGGAATTATTAGGATTGAGAAAAGCTGTGGATCAAGTATACAGCATTTATTTAGCTAAAGGATCACATCCGTTCATATACTTAAGTTTACACCTGGATCCAATGAATGTTGATGTTAATGTGCATCCAACAAAACATGAAGTTCATTTTTTACATGAAGATAAAGTTATTGATAAAGTCATTGATGCAATTCAAGATAAACTTTCTGGTACTAATACATCAAGAACATTCTATACTCAAGTAAATGCATATTATCTCGTTATTTTAATTCTCTTTAGGTATAAGTATGAAAATATACATTTTTAATTTATTTTACAGACAAGGTTGCCAACGTCTAATGATACATTGATAGAAAAGTCTAATGAAAAAATAGAAATTAAAGAAAGCCAAAAATTACAAATTACAAATTCCACAAATGTTTCACAAAGTAAAATGGTAAGGACAGATTGTGCTGAACAAAAAATTGACAAGTTCTTAAACACAAGTAATAGTGGTAATAGCACATTAATGTTGCCAAAATCAAAGACCAATGACGTTATTACCCGGTGAGTACTAATTATTTCATTGCATATTTTTTTAACATATTATTAAATAACATCTTCATGTTTCTAATAAACAAAAATTATTAATAAATTAGACGGGAAATAAAGTTGACCAGTGTATTATCTTTACGCAAAGACATTGAAAACCGTTGTAGTGAAACCTTACAAACAATTTTCCAGAATCACAAATATGTTGGTGCAGCTTCTCCTACCTGGTCATTATTTCAGCATGATACAAACCTATACATTTGCAATTCTAATAATGTGTTGTAAGTTTTAATGTTAAAATAAATATATTGATGTTAAATAACTACTATTATTTTGACTTTTAGACAAGAAATGTTTTATCAAATTATGATGTACGAATTTGGAAATTTTGGTGTTATACGATTTTCAGTAAGTTGCAATTATGATTTAATATAACTCAGTTTTAACTAAAATAATCTATTATATGTATTATGTCTTAAATATATAGAATTCATTATCTATTTATGAGTTGATAATGATTGCATTAGAGCTATCAGAATCTGGATATGAAGGAAGTGAGGATAAACCAAAAGAAGAATTAGCTCAAGATGCTACTGAGATATTGACATCTAGAGCTTCGATGTTAAATGACTATTTTTCTATTGAAATTGATACGGATGGAAATATTTTGTCAATACCCTTATTGTTAGGTTTGTGTTGTGGTGATATTAGTTATGAATCTTTTGTAGTAACATAAATGTTTATTTTTCAGAGGGATTTCTTCCAGATTTAGATGGATTACCATTATATTTATTACGTTTGGCTAGCGAAGTTGACTGGTCCAGCGAAAAGCAATGTTTTCTTAGCTTTTGTCGTGAAACAGCTAGATTTTATGTATTGCATCCATGGAAACAGCAATGCGGGGACAATGATGATATATCAGTAAGAAAAAAATAATATTATGAAGAAAATTATTTTATAATTATAAATATTTGATTAGGATGCTGCACCTGATAGAAATTGGACTTGGAGTTTAGAACATGTGCTTTATCCATCCTTACGAAAATCATTTCAGCCTCCAAAACATTTTTTAGAAGATGGCACGTTATTGCAAATAGCTAGTTTACCTGATATGTACAAAGTATTTGAGCGATGTTAATTTAATAATACAGTATTTCATTATTACAGTTAATTGTTTTTACTTAAGTATTTGTTTTTTTAAGAATATTATTAACTTATTGTTTAACTAAACTATTTCTGATTCCTATAAACAAAAGAGTATGTACAGTATTAGACAACATTTGAAACACAAAATCAAACTAAAAAAATATCAATTATGATGAAATTATTTATTATTTTATTTGTTATAATCAAGTTTAAATGCAGTAATATCAGTATTCGTTTTTGACAGAGCAGAACATTGGTTAAGATATTTTGAATATATTGTCAATAAATACATGAAATATTTTTCATATTTATTTATTTATTTTTAGAATAACTAATTAAATATATTAATATGCATTGTAATTAGTTTACATTAGCATATGATAATAATATTTTGAGAGAAGCTTATTTTTAGTAAAATAAGTTTGGGTATTAATTTACCACCATCATTATGATTGCCAGATAGCTGGATAGTGTGGAATCATAAATTGCTCGTTTTTACAAGTAGTATGCATGGAACATGTTATCATGTGGGTACTTTGGAATCAATGAGTGAAGCTGGAAAAGACTACAAAGGACTAAGGAGTAGGTTTTTTTCGAATCAATTATTTAACAATTTTATTATTTAATTTTTAAGCTAACGGAGATAAACGTGATCTACCGGGCGTAAAATTTGACATCTTTCACACTTGTAAGACGGAGACTACAAATGCCAGTGTAACGTCCTCTTAATGAATTACCAACAAAATCTAGAAAATTAAATTTTGTATTGTGATATTTTATTTGTAATAGGTATTAGATTTAATTTTAATAAAACATTTAATCTCCAGTAACTTGTTATATATAATATAATTTTGGCAACATAGATAACATATATAATGTTAATAAGTTATTATAATTTACGGAAACTTAGGAAGTGAGGGGCCAGAGCTGCCTTCGAGTTGGTAACTGCTGGAAAAAATCATACTCTCCAAAGACAAAAACCTAAATACGTCACTGGTCTTCAGTAATCAGTATAATATTATAATATTATGTAGGCGATGCATGGTCTCCTTTCCCACGCAAAACAGATGTTCAAAATTAAACAATAATATAATGCCAAGCCATGTGATATCTTGTAAATTACTTTGAATACCTATTCAAAAATAATAAGCGGTCGTTAAAATTGCCTACATTGAACTCCTTAAAAAAGCGTGTGGCCTTCAGTATTACAATTTACAACTGTGATAAAAAGTTGTACAATCCAAATAAAACCTTGGTAGAATAGTCGCATAAGTTATCTTTTTTTTTTCGAGCAACATCCACTTATCACGTAGCAAGCGCCAAAATGTTGTCCATGTGACGCCCGCCGACAAGGTCACTATAGTCTGTAACCACGGTAAATGTATATGTCCAAATACTTATGTTTAAAAAATACTCACCTTACAAGTTAGGTAGTATATAAACGTTAGATACCATGGTCCATGAATTGAAATGGTTAACCATAAGGCCATAAGGGGTAATATAGGTACAGTCGATGGAGACGGTTATGGTTTTCTCTTTAGCATTGGATGTGCGAACTATACGAACCATTTTTAATTACCTACTCACTAATCATAACGTTGCAATTATGTGAATGTCTTATGATATTAATATGGTTATCAAATAATGCAATATCAAAACATTTAGACGTTTTCAATATTTTAGTTGACCTATATCAAATTCAAAATTGATAGTGAAAGAAAACTCGTATTTAATAATTGTACTAATACAGTTTCACAGATTCTTTCAATATCGTAAGTAGTTGGAATATTGTTTATTTAAATTTTGTTTGTGTTTGTTTAATTTCTCACTTACTTAAGTAATATTTGAACAAATATTTTATAATAAAAGTTAGTCATTAATTATTATTTTAATTTAAATAAAAATTATAACTAATAAACAAAAATGAAATATAACTTACTATTTAGAGTAGGAAAGGTAATCATAATAATAATAATAATACAAATAAATATCAACATAAAAATTAAATAAAAAATAACCAGTAATTACAATTACTTATTAGTCATTAGATATGAATTATACTATTGAACTAAAAAGATATTTTGTGTGAAACTATTGTAGTGATATAGGTGCCTATAATATTAAAAATAAAATCCGCACTGAATCAAGTAATATAATTGTGATTTGTGGTAATTGATAAATAAAAATTTACACTTGGTTAACTACCTACCTATTGATAATGTTATACCACAGTTATTGTAAGACATACACACCTATTATTATGATTTTAAATTTTACTTTCAGTAAAATGGATATTTAATTTGTCATTGGTATTATCATACAGTTGCGCGTGCCTAAAATAAGGTAATTAAATTATCATTAAATGATTTATTGACGTGACACGTGAATCAAACAGCAAGCAAAATTACATAGTGTATACTGTATACTTGTATAGTGGTCCCAGTAGATTAGAAATTAGAATTCAATTGGTGAAAATATAAAACGACTTTACAAGGTGAAGCTGCACGAGAATATAGTCGAGTTGTATGACGACGATTCATTCGTATAATATACGCTCGTTAATATTATGCTCGTTAGAATCAGACCAATGTCATCCCAACTAGCACCGGGTATTTTTAATTTTGATTTTCTTACGTTAGTACTTAGGACATAGGTGACAATTACATCTGTTATTCGAAGGAATTAATGATTTTACTGTGGGTCAGCGTATATTTTATCAACAGGAAAACAAACGAGTCTCGTATTTTATTATGTTTTGATATAGTAGTCGGTAGGTAGGTAGTATAGCAATTAATTAAATGTTAGGTATCTGCAGAAGAGGGGTTTGGGCTCGTATAATAATGGGGTGCTTATCTTCCGAGTTTGTTTCTATACATAAAATATATACTATAGCAGAAGTAAACTTTTTATTAGGATTAAATTAAAATTCTTTGACACTCCAATATGAGTGTTCTAATGCCATTTGTAACTGTCTGAACTCAAAACTATTAAACTTTTATTATATTAAAAGCCCTTCAACAAAGTACAAGTCTACAACTGTACACAAATCACAAAAATCACAAAATATTGTAACCGATGTTTACCGTGGTATAATTAATTATCATCTGCTACCTATTTTTTAAATTATGAGTTACCTAATTATATTGTATGCATAGGCGCAACTGTGGTTAAATTTCTGTGGGGGGGGGGCTACAGCCCACAAATAAAACTATTACCTAATTTAAAAAAACCCATAGGGGGCTTATATCTAAATAAATTAGGAATATTTTTAGGGGGCTAACTAGCCCCCCTCCCTAGTTACACCACTGATTATATGCCTAGGAATAATATCGATTGAAATCTAAAAAAACAATAAACTGTGTTAAAATAATATTATTTAATTATTGAAGGAAAAAAATTACAAGCACAAGAGTCACATATACCTATACAGCTATACCATCAAGTCATACCTATATTCGCAGCAGAGAATCAGTATCTACAACCTACAATAATATTATATTATAATTCCGGTCCCCGACATCACGTGCTGCAGTTTATATGCTTATTCTTTGTATTTTATATAAGCATAATAGTCTATAGAAAGAATCAAAGAAAGGAGACCTTGTATTGTTCGGGTCTAGTTTCCCAATCTGGCAATAAGACGACATATCCAAGGAGCTATATGTCATTTACATTATTTGGTATTTATTACTGTTATTATTATGTATATTATATTATTTATTTATAATAATATATTACAATATTATGTACAATA